>APFE031717404.1:0-14017 GCA_000404065.3 Pinus taeda | reverse complement strand
TGTGGTTACATGTATTGATGGTGTGTTTCTCTTTGTACTTGTAAGTTTTTTATGTGAATCATCTTCTTACTTTTTCTTCTGCAAATTAGGCAAATGAAGTGTTAAGGTAGAATTCATGGTTGCTATGCTCTACCTTTAAGTTTGATTAATATCAATGTTTTCAGTTGTTTAAGGAGAATTCAAGGTGATTGCTTGCTCTCCTTAGCTCCTCACCAGTAATTCTCATCCATTCAAATCTTTCAAAGGCACCAATACAGTCTCCTACCTCGCCCCAAAGAGCCCCCTGCAAAAACTGCGTCCAATCCCCGCACCCAAAATTGCCTTTCCCCAATTTTCCACCAAAACCCTAAAAATCCCAAATCAAACCTTTTTATCAGTTTACTAGCATAAAATCAGTGTTCTTTATTGGTTGTATTAGCCCGTTGAAGACCTTTTGCCGAGATAGACCGGAGAGAGCCCTGTCCTGCCCCGTAGGGCTAGCTACGAGTCTAAGTGGTTTGATGTTGCCTTGGAGTTTACCTTTTTCAGCCTAAGGTGAAATTTCAAGCGCTAACATAACCTTTGCAAGACCAGCCTCGCAAATCCTGATAGCTTCCCATGGTGGAAGACAAGAAAGACAAGGGGGCAGGAGATCCTATCAAAATCTTGCTCGAAGAGGCCCTCGAACGACAAAGGAATGTGATGATGGACAACTTTTCCTAGATCCTTCAACGGCTACCCAGGGGCGACACATCTACTTCCAACAGCTACTTTGAAAGCGCCACACCCTTTAAGGTATAAGTTAATTCTGAAATCCCCATATTCAAGGGTCAGATAGATGCAGATTCCATATATAAACGATTAAATCTTATAGAAGGGTATTTTTCTGTTCATGATTTTTCCAATTGGGAAAAGATTATTTTCGCTCTTCTCAAAGTAGCCCCCCACGTCAAGGACTAGTGGGAAACCTACTACGAGTCAAAGGATGAAAGTACAGGCTCACTATTTTCAGCTGCACCCACTTGGAATTCATTCTGGGATGCCATCAATGAGCAATACTACCCTGTCAATAGATATGAGGAAAAATGCATCAAGTGGACCACACTATGGCAGGGAAGGGACCAAGATGTGTCAGAGTTCACAAACATTTTTCATATCATTCGTACGCAATTGGGTATCAAGGATTCTGAGCTACATTTGGTACTCAAATATCGTGGCTACCTACACAGATACATCCAAGACAAGATGGAGTTCTTGAACATATCCTCGCTTGGCATGTCATACCGATACGCCGTCAAGATCGAGGAAACGTTTAAACAAAAGAAGCGAGACTTTGGATCTGCGAATCCGAAGAAAAAAGGGCAAAGCCAAGGTGGGGTGACCCAAGACAACCCGTTGAAGCCACAAGAAAAGAACAACACCATAAAGTCGAAGAAGGACACAAGAAAGTGGTGCGAGTTCCACAAGAGCCGCACTCACAACACAAGTGAGTGTCGGACCAAGCAGTCACTGGTGGCCAAGTTGAAGGCCTCAAAATCATATGCATGTTTCGACCCTAAGTTAAAACCTAACAAGGGGAATAAAAAAGGGAAGCAAATCATTGATGCGGAACCCAGCGCCACTGTTTCCACCGCCAAGGTTCAAAAGAATGAGCCCGAAGATCTAGAGGAGGGGGAGTGTCTTTTCCACTCACAGATGTGGGTGAAGGGTTCATCGCTACAATTCATTGTTAACAATGGGAGCCAAAAGAACCTCATTTCAGCAGAGGTCATGAAGCGACTAGGACTACCGACCATACCACACCCACAACCATATAGCATCGGGTGGCTTCACCAAGGACGAGATCTCCGAGTTCGCTAGTAGTGTCGCCTTCCCTACAACATCAAGCCCTTCACAAATGAGGTATTGTGTTATGTTGCACCTCTGGATGTTTGTGATGTATTATTAGGCCAACCATACTTGTGGATGCGACATGATGTGTATGAGTCAAGGCCTCGCGCTGTTATTATTACTTTGGGTAATTCATTATACAAGATACTGGTGGTAGCCCCACCTACCGCCACCTCTTTAATCACTGCTAAGAAATGTAGCAAGCTCATCTCCCAGACTAAGAAATTCATTTTCTCTTTGGTTCGCTCCCAAAGTAAGGGGAAGATCGTCGCCACATCCATGACCCCTGCGAAGGGTTCCTCCATGCAGTAGCAACAACAGAGGGATATGGTGGTCTTCTCCTCACCCACAGGGGTACTGTTGCACTATCAAGTCAAGCATTCATCCGATCTGACTTCCGGAGCACCTCTACCCAACAGGCTGATCTATCACCACTCCATTTTGGAAAATGCCAAGTACAAGCAGCGAAATTATCAGCGTCAGGTACCACACAAGTTTCAGGTGGGTGACAAAGTTTGGTTACATCTGCAGAAAGAACGCCTTACAAGAGCCCATCAAAAGCTCAGACCACTCCGACATGGTCCTTACAGCATTACCAAGGTTGTGGAAACAATGATTTGGAGCAGAGCATTCCCCCATTCCTTCGCTTGCACCGAGTGTTCAATGTGGAACGCCCTCGACCATGCTTCCCGCCATTACTGGACACATCAGAGATTGCAAAATAGCTCACCAGGGACTAAGTTCAGCAGATGGAGGAACTCAACGCAATGTGGACCATTGCTTCCTAAGGGGGGAGGAATGATCTAGGTGGATGTTGGTGGCCACCCAGCTATCCCACTTAGATCCCCACATCTATCTCTTTCATCTTTTCCAGATTTCTTAATTGTAGCACAATTTACTATTTTTAGCAGTTTTTCAGGTCATGAACTTTCAGAGTTGTTTTGAGGCCCTAAATGACGTTTTTTTTAGGAAATCTGGGAGCAACATGCGTTCATGAACCCATGTTGCTCTTCCCAAAGTTGTAGTCCTCGAATAGATATTTCTAACAAGCTATTGTGCGCATCAAACAGAGATGGTATGCCAAAGTTACAACCCCGGGAAGTTGATGTACCAATTTACCCAAAACGGCGCCCACAATTTGGCGTTTCATCTCCTAGGGTTAGGTTTTTGGATGTTTAGGGTTTTCCATTGTTTCTCAACATAAATAGTCCTTCAAGTTTCACTGTAACTGAGTTCAGAGGCATGTAGCCGCCACATCTCTTCTCAGAGATAAGCTACCATCGCCCTAGTTGGTTTATTTCCATTTTTGTTTGTAAGCATATTTTAGTATTTCACATTAATGAAATGAAGTATTATTTTCACTGCATCTCTATATTCATGGTTATATTTGTAGTTTGTTGCATTCATGTCTAAATCTAGATAACATATTCACAATTCACACCTCCCAACAAGTGCTAGCTATTGTAACCCCGCCACCCTATCCCAATACATATATCTACCAAATATGAGTTCTTGAACATATGTTGCAACCTTTACTACTTTTGAGTTTTTACCATAAAATGAAGGAATATGAGAAGTGTTTATAGGAGTAGATGTGTGATCATCACAATCAACACTGTTGATAGAATCAATGTATTATAATCAAATCTAAATAGTCCCTCGTTAGATGAACGCCCATGCAAAACCCACGCATATTGGTCCTCTACCTCTAGAGTCACTTCGATTAGAACCTCAAAATCTAGGGAACTGGTTCAGTGCATGGCATGTCCGACTATCAATGATGGGAATAGCCTAACCATCCCCATCATAGGATGTTCCATAAAGGAAATAAACACATGTTACTTGGAAGAATGGTACCAAGTCATAAAGTAAACAATTAAACATACCATCTTGAATTATGGAATATCACCACATCGTGGCAACAATTAAAATCCCCAGTCCTAAAAGGGAGGATCCACGAAAAATTATCGTAGAAAGCATATCGAAGAAAATCACACAATGAATATAAACTTTCACATCACATAAATAAACCTCAATAAAGCCTTGAATAAATACCATCCTCTAGAAAATCCTAATCCAAATAATGGATATGGTCAACCCATGTCAGAATTCTCAGTACATATTCAAATGACGTCATATGACTGTGGCAGGTCATAAAGTGTCTATTAATATCTAGAAAATGAATTCATACAATAAAACCACTCCAACATGCAAGTAGTCACTATCCAAATAAGAAATAATATTTTCTGAAATCCACCAAGAAATCCCAATCACCAATTTAAGATGTTATGTAGACCATCAACCATATCCCATAACTTTCAATTCAAAATATGAAAATTAACCCTGCCAAAGACTCTAATATCAACACAAAAAAGAGAGAGTTTGAAATGGAGCCCTACGACTAATCCCATATACCACTCTAGCTCAAAACTAGTAAAGCATGAAACCATAATGAAAAAAAACATGTCAAAGTAATCTTCACATGCTTGAAAGCACCAAAGAAGAACCCATGTAGCTACCCAATTAGAAGCCACTATAGTGGTACCTCGGATTGCATCATACCGCTAGATCTCCCAACCATACTCTTAAATCTTGTAGTCAACCAATTAAGTAAGATAAAAAAAACGTAAAGCAAAAATATAGCTAGAAAAAACCCCTACACCATACTAAAGAATCCTCATCAACTCAATGAAAATGGAAGCACATCATTACATACATCACACCAATTAAGAAAACCTATATGTGATAGGAGCCAATCTCCCCATCAAACCTTGCTACAATAATAAATGGCGGATACCAAACCATATGTTGAAACGAACATATACATACACAACTTGTTCCCATATATTATCTTTACTTGTACATGGGGTGTTTGGTATTTGTTGCAATGTGACCACTCATTGCAATAGACCAAACTTTATTAGTGCTAGTTTTGATTTAATTTTTTTTTTTTAAGTTACTAATGTGAATGACAAAATAACAGTGCATCAATGTGTTTTGCATGGATAGTGACATCAATAGTTGCAACATTTCTTAATGTCGAAATGTTACGGTTTTAAATTTGTTCACAGGTTTATCGAAACACAATAATAATAATAAAGCACCAATGCGTATTTAGTTTTAAAAAACATCAATTTAATATAACAAGGAAAAGAAGTTTAAACTTGCAAAAAAACGTTGCATATATTGGTGCATATACATATGTATATCACAGTGGTGCGTAATTATTTATGAGGCACACTCTTATCTTCTTTTAAACAATATTTAATTTAAATATTTGATGATTAATGGTTTTTTTTTAAGAAAAGATGGCGGATATGAGTTCAAAGAAAAGAACTTATTACAATGAGTGTGATGACAATTCATCCCAACAAGAGAATAAGACAATTTCTTTGAGTTTTATTGAAACGAAAGTATATTAGAATTATCCATAAATTCAAATTATTGATGTGAATTGCTTAATATGTGCCATGCAAATAAAAAAATTGAAGAAATTTGATAAGATTTATTTATTTATTATTATTATTTTTAATAAGGACAGTTAATGTATTTATTTTCAAAAGTGGAGCAAGCTCCTATTACAATACACAATATCTTTTAAAAACTGAGCAGTGAGAATGAGCTGATGGTATTCCCTTCTCCTATGCTTACATTCAAAAGTTCTGTGAGTTCTTTGGCTATTTTTGTTTTCTGTCTTACATATTATCTCTGGGAGAGTAATTTTTGCAACCATTTCCTTGTGCTTTTCTTTTTGTCGTTCCTTAAGTTTTCCGTTCCTTATGTTATTGTTCTTTCTACTTGATGTTCCTTCGATCTGCTATTCCTTCGGCCTGCTGTTCCTTCGGCCTATTGTTCCTTCGCCTTGCTGTTCCTTCAGATGATGTTCCTTCTGTTGTTGTTCCTTCAGCCTGTTGTTCCTGTTGTTCCTTTGGCTTGCTGTTCCTTCGGATGTTGTTCCTTTGGCCTACTGTTCCTTCGGCTTGTTGTTCCTTCAGATGCTATTCCTTCTATTGTTGTTCCTTTGGCCTACTGTTTCTTTGGATGTTGTTCGTTCTGCTACTGTTCCTTCTGCTTGCTGCTCCTTATGGTGTTGTTCCTTCTAATTGCTGTTTTTTCTGTTGCTTTTCCTTAATCTGCTTGCTATTCCCTCCATTGATGTTGTTCCTTCGGCCTGCTGTTGCTTCGGATGTTGTTCCTTCTTCTGCTGTTTCTTTTGCTTGTTGTTCCTTCTAGTGCTATTCCTTATACTGTTGTTCGTTCTGATTATTGTTCCTTTTGTGGCTATTCCTTTTGCCATCTGTTGTTGTACATTCTGATGATGTTTCTTCTGCTTGATAGTCCTTGTGCTTGTTGATCCATCTGCTCGTTGATTGGCATTCCTGAATGTGACTTTCAAGGTTCCAAGTACCACTCTCCCTCTGAAAATTGGGGCCAGTGAGAGCAGATCTGCCTTCTGTAGATTGTCTAAGGAAAAGTATGAATCGAGCAGGGTCTTCCATTAAGGCTAAGATTACCTTGAGATAGCAGGAAACCTTTATTTACTAGTGAGTCTGCTTGTTTGTTCAAATCTCGCAGAATGTGGTATGAGTCGACTGTGTCGAAGCCTTTCAAAGTGTTTCGAATTCTCTGCAAGGTTTTGTTTAAAGCTGGGTTCCGAAAATAATCTTCGGAGTTTAAGAGCTTTATCAGAAGCTCAGAGTCTCTGAAAATTTGGATTGTTTTGTAATCTAACTCCTTCGCAATCTGGCAAGCATTGTGCCTAGGCCCCAACTGAAGCTGGTTATTTTCGACCTATCTGAGGAAAGAATCAATCCCCCTGTGCCTGCAGTGCTTGGATTCCCCTTGGAAGCTCCCTCAAAGAAGATAGTGGCTTTTGGGGTCCCCTGCCACCACGTAAGAAAGTCACCTTCAGTGAGACAGAGGTGCCAAGTAGGATCTTTCATCGGTTTGTTGATTGAGTCTTTCCTTTCTCCTGACACGTAGGATCCTAGCCACACAGAGACTTTTGTAGATAAAATAAAGGCAAAATCTGATTTACCTATTATTTCCAACAAGAGAGCTTTTACTTTGGCAGCCACTTCCATTGATTTCTGGATCCTGTTATTGAAAACACACTCATTTCGAGCCAACTACACTTTCCACCAAAGGATTATTGGAATAGCTTGCCAAATGTTTTTCCAACCTATGTTTTTAGATTTTTTCTTATGGTTTTGATCTGCCCAGGAGGTGTAGAGAGAAACAACTGAAATCTGAGAGGGGGTGGGAACGTTGAGTCTGTGGAGGACTATCTTCCAGACTTCTTGTGTGAAAACACAATGAACCAATAAATCGTCAGAGGTTTCGATAGAAGAATTGCATAGGAAACATCTAAAGGGCCCGTGGAAGCATCTTTTGTTCAGATTTTCTCCTTTTAGTGCCTTTTTATGCATGAGTAACCAAGTGAAGAAATTCACCTTTGGAAGGCAAAAGGGAGACCAAACGTATTTCCAGAGCTTCGGTGTCAGCAGAGTTGCTTGTGTGGCTTGTAATGAGGAGAATCCTTGAGATGTTGTATAAATTTTGGTTCTTCCCCATCCCCATTTATCTTTGGTTGTACGATGGATGGTGGCGAGGCCAGAGAGTGCTGCACAGAGCAAGTTTTTTTGTGCTTCCAGAGGGTCAGGAACCCCTAGAAAAGTCCATCCTGCCCAATTCCCTTTGCTATCCCAAGAACATATGTCTGCAAGCCGGAGAAGTCCTTTGTTCACCAGCTAGATCTTTAAATCATTACAGGAATTTAGAGTGGAAAATGGGGCATTCCCTTGAATGATGTCCTCCCACAATGATGTTCTTTGTCCATTACCCAGTATTCTGTATAAATGCTGCTGTATATGGTCGATGCTTCTTCTGACTAAATTCCATATTGTTGTTCCTGTTGGAGTAGAAGCAATTGTGAGGTTTCTCAGGCAACCTCCCTTTAGGTATTTCTTCCAGAGGATCTTGCTGACAGGATGATTTTTATTTGCATACAACTGCCATATGTTTTTTCCACCAAGAGATAGTTTTTCTAAGCCTGGATCTCGTATCTGTAACCCACCTTGCTGGAGTGGTCTATTCAGAATATCCCATCTTACCAAATGTAACTTGTTCTGATTGCCCTTGCCCCCGTTTCAAAGGAAGTCTTGAAGGATTTTGGAGATCTATTCCATGGTAGACTTAGGAGCTAGTAGGGGGGAAGACTGGAAGATGGGAAGGGCAGAGAGGACTGCCTTTATCAAAACCAACTTCCCAGCCTTTGTTAGCCATTGGCCTCCCCAATATGCTATTTTTTCTTTTATCTTGAAAATTACTTTAGTCCATAGGGAGGGAGGGCTTGGTCCCAAGGTTAAGGAAAGGCCTAGATATTTGATCTTTTCCCACTTGTCATACCCAGGGAATCCCAATGTGCAGGCAATTCGAAGGATAGTTGGGTGATCTACATTCCACCCGTAAATCACAGTTTTTCTCTTATTGATCAAGGCTCCTGTGATTAAACAGAAGTGTTGAAGGATTTCTTTGAAAGCCTTTTCTATCTTAATTGAGGCCCCTCCCAAAAGGAGGGAGTCATCCACAAAGAGGGCATGATTTATAAGGTCCAGCCCTCTTGCTGCCTTGATTCCTGGAATAGTGCCTACTTCCATTTCTGATGTCAGCTTTCTTCTTAGGGATTCTGCCAACAGGATATAAAGGAAGGGTGACAAAGGGAATCCTTGGCGAAGCCCTCTAGAAGCTTGGAAGAAGTTAGAAGGTCTGCTAATGACCAGGGGGGATATCCAAGGTCTGTGTGTGCAGGCTTTTATCAAGTTGACAAAAGCAGTACTAAAACCGAAGGAGAGGAAGATTTTATAGAGAAATGAGAGTTTAACTCGGTCAAAAGCATTTTACATATCCAACTTGATGAGCATACCTTTTTCCTTCTGAGAGTGGCTAGAGTGGAGGGCTTCTTGCACTTGGATCACATTGTCTATGAGGTGCCTTCCTTTGACGAAACCGCCCTACAGAGGGGAGATCAGGTTCCCTAACAGAGGCTTGAGTCTATTGGCTAAGAGTTTGGAAAGGATCTTGTAGGAGGCATTGCAAAGAGAGATTGGTCGGAATCTGTCAAAAGTCTCAAGGTTAACTTCTTTCAAGATTAGGGCAAGGAAGGTGGAGTCAGTGAACCCTCCCACTTTGGCTTTCTTTTGGAAGGCTTTTACCATTCTGAGAAGGTCGAGTTTTATTACATTCCAGAAAGCTATATAGAAATGTATGGTGAAGCCATCCAGCCCAGGTGCTTTATCCGACTGCATTGACCAAATGACTTCAACTATATCTTTTTCAGAAAAAGGCTTCATTAACCCAACGTTTACATCTGTAGTGACAAGAGAGGGGATGTTTGACAAAAAGTCAGCAGCCAGATCGTCATCAGAAGTACCTTCCTCTTGGAATAGATTCTGATAATGGGTTGTGGCTGCCTATTTTATGAGAGGTTGTCCTTTGATAACTTCCCCCTTCTTGTTGGATATTTCAGAATTGTGGTTCTGAGAGAGACGGGCTCTGCACTGTTTGTGAAAAAAAGTGGTGTTTCTGTCTCTAGCTTGGAGCTAGAGGCTGCGAGACTTAAGGCGCCAGTGTTCCTCTTCTTATCGAAAGGAAAGAAAGGAATTGAACTAGGCCCTTTGTTCGTTAAGCAGCTGTGCTTTGGTGATTTCAGATCCTTCCATGTCTAATTGAATCTCAGCTAGAGCTTGAACTATCTTTTGTCTATGGCTCGTAGGAGTGGAAAGAGGTTTTTTATTTGCCCAAGCTTTTAATGCAGACTTAGTGTGTTTGAGTTTCTGTTCCCACACAAAGTTGGGGGATCCTTCAACTGGTTGCACCCAAACATGAGCTACTATGTCAATAAATCCCTTTCTCGATACCCAAAGAGGGTTGAATCTAAAGGGAATAGGGCCCAAGTCCTCCTCTTTCTCTATCAGCAGCGAGATGGGGTTATGATCAGATGTTATTTTGGGCAGATTTTTTGTAGAGATTAAATGATTCCCCTCTAACAGAGTACTTTGAACTAGGAACTGGTCTAAATGGGCAACAATGTTGGCATTACCAACTTTATTGTTGGTCCAGGTATAACGACCTTTCTTAGGTTTGTGATCCAGAAGGTCCCATTTGAGAATCAGAGACTCTACCGAGGCATGGAAGGGATCTTTACACCATACTCCGACTTTTTTCTCGTATGGGTCTAGAGTGATGCTGAGATCCCCCGCTAGAATGATGTTTTGGGGGGTATAGATTTCTAGGAAGTCTGAGAGAGAATTCTAGTAGTCCTTCTTTTCCAAAAAATTAACAGGAACACAAAGATTGAAGAGAGCTATAGAAATCTTACTTGGGAGATGAAGAAGATCTGTATATATCCAGTGTTGGGTTGCAAAGAAGCTTTTGAGCTGGAACATATCCTCCGACCAAAGGGTTGCAAGGCCCCGTGAAGTACCTCAGGCGCTGACCGCTTTTCCTGAGTTCTTTTTCCATTTGGTTCGACTTAAAGATAAAAGAGCATCTTCTTCTATCTTTGTCTATTGGAGCAGGAGAATGTCTGAGGTTTCCATTCTTAATAGATCTTTTACTGCTTCAGCTTTTAGAGGGTTACCCAGACCCCTGCAATTCCAAGAGACAATCTGCATTATTTACTAGAGGGGGCGGTGCAGACCCACCCTTGGGGGGTCTGGTTCTTGTGTTCCTTCCTAGTGACATTTCAATTGTGGACTGACTGCCCTGCATCTTTAGTCTCTCCGCCTCTTCTTCTTTGATCTCCTTGCAAGACTTCCTTCCTACCTTTTTGTTGGATTGCTCAAGAGGTTCGTCTTCGGAAGAACCAAGACTATCTATCATCTTTTTCTTTTTGGTCATTTCTGCATAAGAGGGTGGGGAAGTGGCGCCTATAGGAGGGCCCTGATTTTCCTGTTGGATTGCATCTCCACAAAGGTTTTCTGAAATGGCTTCTACAGTTTGTTCCTGAGATCCTGAGTTTATTTCTGCATCTATTGTCTGATCCATATTCTGTTGCACCTCTCCCTCTTCAAGTTCTGGTTGGTCTCCTAGGGGGTTTAGAGCAGGGAAAGGATTTGTTGAGATGGTCGCATTTGCTGTGGCTTTATCTTCGGTTAAACTCTTCCTAGCAGAGGGTCCTCCGGTCTCTGGATTCCCTCCTTTCCTTTTCTCTTTGTTGGTCTGTTTAGCTGTGGCAGTTTTTCTGGCTTGTGTCCACTGTTTGCCCTTTTCTTTTTCAGATTCTTCCTCAGTTTTCTTCTTGCAGTTTTGAGCGAAATGGCCATAGCCATGACAATGTCGGCACTTGAAGGGGAGCTGTTCATAATCTAGTTCCTGAATGTGAGACCAGCCAGCTATGGTCAACTTGATCACCTCAGGAAATCATATCTCCATATCGACTTCGACACATATTCTGGCACGCAAATATTGTTCTTTCCTTTCAACCCTATCAATGTATTTTCCTAATTTGTTCCCGATTGTTCCATAGATTCCAGGTTCCAGCAATGAAGAGGAAGATGGGGTAACCTTACCCAGACAGGGACGGCTGAAGGAGTGTCCTGGGAAGGATCAAAGTCCGACGTCCATTTATTCAGATAAAGCCCTTGGGGGCCCATGAAATATGGACCGTTTCGGAAAATGAGATCTCGATCTTCTGTTGATTCGAAAACAAAAACATACTACCCTCTGCCTACCATATGGCTTCATATTCCTTCAGAGACAAGGGGCCTCTAGTTTTGCTGGAACCATCCATCAATAGCTTTGGGAGAGGACCAGAGACCCGTGAATTGTACAATGAGCCCTCGTTCAGCTAGATTCAGCGCATTCTAGCATGGGTGTTCGGCAGGCAGTTCTACCGAAGGGATGGATTCAGCTTTCTTAACAAATTTTTGCTAGTTCGAGTTTGCTTTCCTCTTGCCACAGGAGGCTACCAATCTTTTGAAGGTAGCAATCTCAGGGGGGGGGGGGGGGAGAGGGGGGCCCCCTCCAACGTCCATACTAGTTGGACTCAAATTTTTGATGAAGAGGCTCACTGCGCAGAGCTATCTCCTCACTCTTACTGGTTGGTCTCAACAGCAGGAGGCTGCCGAGAGAGCTCTGTAGAAGCGACGACGGCGTGAGCGAGCTCTAAAGCCAAACCCTTGATAGTTGTTCTGAGAGGAACATGATAAGATTATTTTCAATATGAGTGGAAAAGACTATAAAATATTTATAGAAATGTTGCAAAGAAAATAATTACTAGGAGGATCATAGGGTAATGAACATGCATTTTTTTTTCACTTTTACTAAAAATGAATTTCTTAATCACTAAGACATTTTAAACTCTTGATTTCATATTTTCTAATATTTTATAGGGAACGAAAGTGAGCGAATGGAATGCCATCCTAAGATGATAAAAAATTACAAAGGATGTAAATCAATGAGTTGGTCATTAGTTCATTTGGAGTGGTAATAAAAGTTAATGAAAGGGGGCAATTTTTTTATATTACTATAAAGGATATAGTGGAAAGAACATATAGGCATAGTTTCCAATTAAAATACAAAATTTAATCCAATGGCCCCAAGAACCAGGTTATATTTAAACTATAGGAGTCATTTCAAGAGAAATGGTCAATGTGAGCCGTGAGACTTGCAATAGCAAAAAATTACAATAATAAAAAGAATAATTTAAAATGTGTTACTACTAAACATGTTTTTCTGTAATATGTCCCAAACATTACTAAATTAAATTTTCTTGTGATATTTATTTCCATGTCAATTTAAGAAAAAATTATTTCCATTTTTTAGAAATATTATGTAAATTCCAAAGGAGAAACAAGGGGAACAACAATACATACTGGCAAGAATTTCCAAAAAACTATACAAGGAGATGGTAAAAGAAATGATTACATTTGCATTGCAGGAGAAGTCATCCCAACAACAACGTGCATAAGAGGTATGCAATCATTGATATATTCTTTTATATACATTGAGTTTAGTTATTGCATAAAATTCTAATTTCAAACTGTTTTGTTGTAGACAAGAAAACAAAACTTGGAACCCATTCAACACATAAGACATGGTGACAAGGAAGAAAATAGTCGATTGAAAAAGTTTGTGAATACTTACGTTTTTTTGCCTTACTTAAGAAATCATATTTGTTGTGATCATTATACTTCAATAATTTATTTACACTCATACATGGATGTGATCTTCTAATAGGTGCTAACTTACAAAGAAGAGCAATTGAAGAATTGATCAACATTGGATTAAACATCAATTGTAAATATATGTTGAAGTATTAGGGATTATTTGTACAATTTGTAAAGAGTTACGTTGTTTAACTTCCCTCATTTTATAATTAATGGAAAAATGTACAAGAAACCTTCAAACTAATTATACCTATATGATTTTCCATGGTGTATTAAATATGCATGAAACAAAGTATGAAGTGGAGCCATCATAATATATTTTGAGAGAAGGTATAAAGCATGGCTTCAGAAGAATATGTGTTATTCATGAAACACTCACTGCTCTGGTATGCTTTTAGATTTACACAATGTTGTATATTCTAATATATAAACATAGATATACTTATTATACTTTATTTATATGTTTGTAGATGAAAGAGAAAGAGATGGAACACCAAGCACAAGTCAATCAATAAAACACTAGATTAAACAACTCAACCAATATTTCCTAGAAACAATGAAGAAATGAGGCACACATGCATCTCAAGTAATGACAACAGCTCAAGTGATGAATGACAAACAATATAATTGAATGTTAATGCAAATTGTATATTTTGGAATATTGGTATATGAAAATCAGGGATTTTATTTAATTTATTCGACATATTGTCCAAATTGCATGTGTACATCTTATCAATTAGTATACCAATCATCTATTGACTTTTTGTTTAATGTGTTGGACATATTATTAAATTTGATTCCAATAGAGTCACGACTATATATTGGCTACTTTTTTATTATTTGGACTTTTACAACATCCTATTTTGTTTGATAATGGGTCACTTATTCACATATAATAAAAGTAGTTTCCAATTATATTACATTGTCAAATATTGTAGAATATTTTGTTATTTATAAACTAATATATGAAATGAATT
>APFE031717401.1:0-11468 GCA_000404065.3 Pinus taeda | reverse complement strand
TCAGGGGATATCCCTGATGTTATATCCCAATTATACCTCACACATTTGGTGTAGGAGTCTCATTCGGTATAAAGGATTGGTTGCTGAATCCTTAAATATTTTCCTTGACTTTAATTGTCACTAAGAGAGAGGGATGAAATCATGTCTTCGAAAAGCAAGAAGATGTAGTCCCCCTCTACAGGGTCTGGGGCAATGCCCTAGGGAAATTGTTTTTGGACCCTGTATTAGGTGGGTGGACCTACCTATGGTTTTGTGCATGGTTTTTGCACATGCTTTTGGGTATGATGGTTTTCTGCCCATGGTATTTTGTAGATCCAGTCAAGAGAACTATGGTTATGTTCTAATCCAGGGTTAATGGATTGGGGTTTATGGATGCTTTGGCATGTATATATATGTATTGTAACATTGAAAGGAATATAATGAAAAATAAATCTAGTAGTCCCAATTTTGGGATCGAGGGGAACATCTATGTGTATATATGTTTTATGTTTTATGCGCTCTCCATTGTTTATTTTCTGTTTTTTAGAATTCATATGCAAGTATTTTTTATATGAGCTTAAAACCTACATTTGTTATCAGAGTTTTTTTTGCTTCAAGGGGACGCCTTTGTTGCTGAGGGGTTTTTCTTAGGCCTATGGTAGACCTTGTTCAATGGGAAATCTGCAAGATCAATTCTTGTGGTGAAAGAAGATAGCGAGTAGTGGAAAGATAAAGATCGAGAAATTTAGTGATCAGAGTTTTGAGTTGTGGAAACTCAAGATGGAGGATCTGCTGGTGGATAAATATGAGTGGATCATGGTAGATTCGGGTACTAAACCAATGACAATGTCAGCTAAATATTGGGCCAAGTTGGATCATAAAGAAAAGTGCACAATACGGTTGTGTATCTCAGATTAAGTATTGTTGAATGTATCATGGGAAGCTTCAGCGAAGGCTTTGTGGGAAAAGTTAGGGACTCTGTACCAATCTAAGTCTCTAGTGAATAAAATTTTCCTATGGAAAAAGCTGTATAACCTAATGATGAAGGATTAAGACTCGATGATAGAGCATCTGAACGCCTTTAATATTGTGGTAAGCCAGTTGTTATATTTTGATATAAAAATTTCGAATGAAGATAAGTGCATCAATTTGTTGTGTTCACTACTAGATTCATGGGATAGTCTAGTTGTTGCAATAGGTAGCAATGTGATTGCCTTGTAGTTTGATGAAATAGACTCATCCTTGTTGTCGGAGGAGATGAGACGGAAAAATACGAAGGGCCAGAATGGTGATGCTTTGTCTGTATGAGGACAGTCTCAGAATAGAAACAAACTAAATCCTTGAGTGGGAGATCTAAATCTCCAGGAAAACCTATAAAGGTGTGCTGGCAATGCTGAAAGGAAGGGAACTTCAAAAAGGATTGTAGATCTAAAACTCTCAAGAAAGGAAATGGATATGATTATGCTCCTTCTATAGAGGCAAAATCTGCCTCATATAAAGGTGGGGATGTGTACTTGGATTCTTCTTCAAGTACACATGAAGATCATGAGGCATGGTTGATTGAATGAGGTGCATCCTATCACTTCACTCCCCACAGGGAGTGATTCTATGAGTATGATAAATATGATGGTGGTGATGTATTCTTAGGGGATGGTAGGAAGGCTAGAATCGTCTGTCGCAAAAAATTAAAGTTGAAGTTGCAAGCTGGAAGTATTATAACACTTTCGAGTGTTCTGCATATTCATGCTTTGACTAGAAATTTGATTTCTGCAAGAAAGTTGGATGATGCAGGTGTAAAAATAATGTTCGAGAAAGATACCTGCAAGATGGTTCGGGGAGAACTGGTATTGATGTGAGGAGTTCAGATAGGAACTATGTACAAGCTTCAAGGTAGCACTATTATTCATGGGTGCAATAGTTCTGTGGTTCCTGAAAGTGGAGCAGAAAATCTAGTGGTCTCTGGAGAAAAGACCATGTTATGGCATCAAAGGCTTGGAAATATTGGAGAGAAGGGCCTTCAAATAATTCATGGTAATGGTATGATAGAAGGTATGTCTTATTGATGTATAGATTTTGATTTTTGTGAAAATTGTGTATATGGGAAGCATAATCAAGTGAGTTTCCTCTCTGCTACTAAGAGGGCGAAACAAATATTAGAGCTTGTGAAGAATGATGTGTTTGGACCTGTGTCGTTTCCATCACCTGGTAATTATGTGTATTATGTACCATTTATAGATGACTTCTCAAGGAATAATTGGATATATTTCCTCAAGAAGAAATTTGAAGTCTTTAACAGGTTTAAAGAATTTAAGGCTCTGGTGGAAAACTAGACAGATAAGATGATAAATGTGTTGAGGAAAAATAACAGTGGAAAGTTTTGCAAGAAGGAATTTCAAGAGTTTTGTAAGAAGTGTGGTATAGCACGACAGAACAATACTCCATACACACTAAAATGGAGTTGCAGAAAGAATGAACAGGACTTTCATGGAAAAGGCAAGAAGCATGCTTAGTGGTGCTAGCTTAGGACATGAATTCTAGTCAGAGGCGGTGGAGAGTGCATGTTACCTAGTCAACATATCACCTTCATCAGTGTTGGACCTTAAGACTCGACAAGAGGTATGGATCGGTAAGAAACCCTCTCTTTCACATCTAAGGGTGTTTGGATGTGATGCATATGTACATGTTCCAAAGGAGAAAAGAACCAAGTTGGATAGTAAATCTGAAAGGTGCATCTTTATTAGGTATAAGGATGGTTCAAAAGTTTATAATCTTTAGAACCTAGAAACAAGGAAGGTTGTGTACATCCACGATGTTGTGTTTAGAGAGGTGAAATATGTTATTAAACATGAAGTCCCACCAAATGCACCTTAGAAGATAGAGTTTCAGCTAAAGGAGGAGGAATCACGTCTACAGCAGAAGAGGAATCAGAAGATGAAAAGCCACAAACTCCAGCTATGAGAAGATCAGCTCAAGAAAGAAGGCATCTACAAAGGTATTGTCTAGCTTCTTTCTGTTCAAATTTTTCTTTATCTATTACTAATGATGATCCCAAAACTGTCAGGGAAGTAGTAGCTTCAGAGGATGGAAGACTCTGGAATGAGGCCATGGTTGATGAAATTGAATCTTTGCACAAAAAAGAGGCTTCAGATCTAGTGGAGTTGTCCGCTGGAAGGAAACCCATTGGTAGCAAATGGGTGTTTAAGAAGAAGATGAATGCAAAAGGCAAGGTGGAAAAATACAAAGCTCGGTTGGTAGCAAAAGGTTATTCCAAGGTGCCAGGAATTGATTTTGGTGATATTTTTTCTCCTATTGCCAAGGTAGCTTCTATTAGATTACTTTTATTTTTTCTGTTGCTTTTGATTTTGAGGTAGAACAAATGGATGTGAAGACAACATTTCTTCACGGGGATTTGGAAGAAGAGATCGACATGAACCAACCTGAAGGCTTTGTGGTGAAGGGTAAGAAAGGACTAGTAGGCAGGTTAAAATAGTCTTGTATGTGTTAAAATAGTCACTAAGGATGTGGTAGCAGAAATTTGATACATATATACAGGGACTTGGCTTCACCAGAAGCAAAGAAAATTAGTGTGTGTATTTTAAATTAATTCGTGACCATGTTATTTATTTGGTATTGTATGTGGATGACATGTTGTTGATTGGAAATAACAAAGAAATTATCCAGGAATTGAAGACCTAATTGTCCTCCAAATTCGACATGAAAGATATTGGTATTGCAAACTATATTTTGGGCATGGAAATTAAATGAGATCAGGCAAAGAGGAAGCTCTGCTTAAACCAGAGGAAGTATGTCGATACAATATTCCAGAGCTTTAATATGCAGGATAGTAAATCGGTGAAGGTTCCTTTTCCTGTCGCTGTAAAGTAATCAGCTGAATAGTGTCCCAAGACACAAGAAGAGGAAGAGGACATGTCCTATGTTCCATACGCAAGTGTAGTTGGTAGTATGATGTATGCAATGGTATGTACTAGACTAGACATTGCACATGCAGTGGGAGTATTGAGTATGTTTATGTCAAAACGAGGGAAGGATCATTGGACAATAGTGAAGCGGGTTTTCAGGTATTTGCGTGGCACTAGTGATTATGGTGTATGCTACAAAGGAAGACCACGATTCGATAGAGTTTTTGACATCCATGGATTTGTTGATGCAAACTGGGTTGGATATCTGGATCAAAGAAGATCTTCAAGTGGGTATGTATTTAACCTGTTTGGAGGTGCAGTTAGTTAGATGACCAAGAGACAATCTGTAGTGGCAATTTCACCTACAGAAGTAGAATACATGGCAACCACTCATGCAAGAAAGGAACCAATTTGGTTGCAGATATTGTGTTCAAGTATGGGGTTGGTACAACGAGTTATAATGATAGACTATGATAGCCAAAGTGAAATTTTCTTGGCAAATAACCCTGCTTATCATTTGAAGACAAAGAAAATTGATGTTCAATATCACTTTGTGAGGGATATGGTTAAGGAAAAAAAGATGTTGCTGGTAAAGGTGGACACTTTGAAGAATGCTTTAGAAGCATTGACAAGGTTTGTGAGCACTGAGAAGTTTTCCTAGTGCAAAGAAAAAATGGGCGTTGTAGGGTTAGACCAATGACTAAGCTCTCCTGTGGCCCCTCGTGGAAATAAAACAACAAGTGGGAGGATGTTGGTTGTGTGTTATATTATTTCCACCAATAACCCCATGCATGGGGGGATGACAATGCCACCTGCTCATTGTGTTGGGCGCAACAAGGGGGGTGGAAACCTCCCCTATCAGGGGGTTTGAGGGGGCGTTATACCCCTCTATGAGGTCCAGGGAAGCACCCCAAGGAAAATTATTTTGGACCCTATATTAGGTGGGCATACCTACCTATGGTTTTTGCACATGGTTTTGGGTATCTCGGTTTTCTTCCATGGTATTCTATAGATCCAGTCAAGGGAACTATTGTTATGTTCTAATCCAAGGTTTATGGATGCTTCGACATGTATATATATGCATTGTAACATTGAAAGGAATATAATGAAAGTCAATCTAGTAGTCCCAGTTTTGGGATCCATGGGAAAAACTCTGCATATATTTGTTTTATTTTTTATGCTCTCGCCATTGTTTATTTTATATTTTTTAGAATTTGTATGCAGGTAATTTTTGTACGAGGTTAAAACCTACAGGTTGCTCAGCTAGGAATTTTTTTCTGAAAATTTCTAAGTGTGATATCAGTGAGGTCGGTGACGAACCTTGAATCTGATCACACACTTCGAATATTTTGATGACATGAAACATAAATCATCCAAACACATGAGAAAAGCATTTCCCTCTGTGCAATAGCTTTATGAAAAGTTACGACAAGTGCGAGACTTAAGATAAACTTTGGGATGCCATGATGAGACTTTTGTGACAATGCTTGGAAATTTGTGAATGAGTGTGACAGATGTTTATGTAGTTAGGAAAATTCATATACATACAGACAGACCCTTAAAACCATTATAATAAGCTTGTAAACATTGTGCGACAACCAAACATGCCAAAAGATGATAGTTTACCCAGAGTGAAAAAGGAAAGAAAATACTTCAAGAAAGCTCATGAAATAAGCTTTGATGTTTGTGACAACAATGTACAAGACCAACGAATGCTCCCAAATTGAGTGTAAGCCAAAATTTTAGAGGGTATTGTAGCAACTACAACACTTGCTGACACACTGGTTGAATTCCAACTTCTCTATCTCGATTAACTTATTCTTTGTAGGGCTTCAGTTCTTTAGGGAGTATTGGTTCATCATACTGATTATTTTGATATTCCCACATACCCCTCAAATAGACATGGTCCCCATTATGCCTTCTTAGTTGAACACAACATAAGATTCAACGATATCACAATGTTTCGATTTGGGAAGGGTAGTCCAGCTTGTGAGCTTAAGATTTCCATAATATAATTTTTCATTTCTGATGTTGCTCCACTACCAGCAAGCCTAAACATTACCCTGACGAAGTCACGCAGGAACACAAACCTTTCTCTACTACCAGTGACACTAGATAGGACCCCGGCGGAGTTGCTTGCTTCACCTTTACTCATTTATTTTAAAGAGGACTGTGAATTAGAACTTATTTATTTTTGGGCAGAACAGGGATCCCAACTTATTGAGAGTGGGAGGGGTTATTCCTTTAGAGAATCATATAGAGACATCTGATTTAGGTTTTCTTGTTTATATTTTCCCCTTCTTTAATTCTACTAGTTGGATAAGCATGAAGACACTGAAACATAAACACTAAGTGTAGGCATGAGGTTTTCAGAAGACATTGGTTCATGGTTGGACCAAAAATCTCCTTACAAACGGATTGTATTTTCCTTCGGAACTTCATCGGACAAAATATATAACCAACACAAGGAAGATGGATAGAAGGTTAGCCAAATTTTGAAGTGTCACAAGACTCCTTAGAGTTTGGCCACACACATACTTAGAAGCCACAACATGTACATGCACAACACTTATTCACATGACAAAAACAAAACGAAACTCAAGCAAACAAGAAAGAAAAGACTATGTAAATAGTGTAGGGAACAACCCCAAATCTTCATTGGAAGTAATGTTTTAAGTCTTGGACATTGACAAGGAGAGATTCAATCTTACCGTCAAGTGATTGAAGACAATAAGTGTGCTAGCCAAGACTTTTGTGCACTCTGAATGGACGAATCCACAGGGACTGAAATTTAGTGTGTTTTCCTTTGTCCTCATGGGATTTATCCCACTTCAAGAATAAGTCATCCACACTGAAGTTATTCTTCCATGTAAACTTCTTATCCAACCACCTCTTGATATGACTTTGTTGAAGTGAATTTTTTTCTTTTTCTTTCAACCTTTCTTCTTGTAGCTTGCAAAGGGTGTCCATCCTATGCTGCACTAACAGACACGACTTGCCTTTGGATTATTGTGAGAGTTGGAGGGTAGGCAAGTAGATGTTGGGTGAGAGGATGTATTATTTTCATATACTAGGAAGTAACGGGAGGTGTTTAGTGAAGGCTTCAGTGTGACTCGGTCAACCCTTAAGGAAATTACCAAAGTGAAGTGCCATTTTTGCTGCTTAGAGAAATGGTCTTTTTGATAGTGTGGTTTAGGTTCTTTTTCATGGATTCAGGAAGACCATTCCCTTGTGGATAATAATTGGCTGAATGTTTCAATATAATACCATTTTCTAATGTAAAATTGTAGAGTATTAATGACGATAAGTATGTTGCATTGACGAAAATAAGTGAAGTAGGACTACCAAACCTGGAAATCATGTTTTGTTGCAGAAAGATAATGACTTCTAGATCACTCACCTATTTGGGAAAAACTAATTCTGTCCACCGCGTGAAGTAGTCTGTGGAAGTAAGGATGTAGCAGTGCTGCTTTGATGAATGTGAAAATATTTCTCCAATAATATCCAAGCCCCACTATTGAAAGTGTTCTTCCACTGCAATGGGGCAGCTAACTTCTTATTTCTGCTAGCACATATATGAAATACTAGACACTTGCAGGAACAAGCTTGAGAACCTCTTAATAATGTAGGCCAATAAAAGTCAACCCGCATGACCTTTGCGCTATTATGTTTCCCACAAAGTAACCCCCAGCTAGTCCATCATGAAGATCACACGATACCTTTTCTAAATCATCTGCTTTCAAACACCTGAGTAGTATTCCATTGTGGTGCTTCCTGAAAAGCACCCCATGCACTAATAGATAGGATAATTCCTTAATTCTAAGTTCCCTCTTATGACATGGGGAAAGGTAGGAGGGCACAGTGTCATTCTAAATGTATTGGCGCACATCAGTGTACCAAGAGTTTATTCTCATAGTGGGGAAGGCTCACTCAACATTGTAAATCTCAATTTCTTTCTACCATCTTGAAAGGCCTTCTTCTTCTTTTGCGTTCATTACTTCTACCACTAGTTGAAAAATACCATGGCCCTTGATTGTGTGAACTGGATTGATCTCTAGATCATATTCTTGCAACCAAATCATCCAGTTTGCTCTCCTTTCACCCATCTATTATTGAATGAGCAATGATTTGAATGTCGGGTTCAGAAAAAAGATAATGCAATGACTATTCAATAGATAGGGTTTAAAGTTCTTTACTTCCTTGTATACCACATAATCTTTTTTATCGATGACAGGCTAGTTAAGTTCTGGTCTTTACAGACTGGCGCTCATGAAAGAGATAGGTTGCTCATTTTTCAGATCATCCTTTTGGGTGAGTATAACGGTGAGAGAAGTGTCAGAAGCAAAGGTGTAGAGAAACAAATATTTTTTGAAGTTTGGGCTATAAAATGTAGGTGCTTCTATGATAGCCTATTTAATATGGGAAAACACATCATTTTTCCCTTTTATCTGATTTGTAAATTTCATCCTTCCTCACCATTTCCTATATTAGCTTAAAAATTTGGGCGTAATTGGAGATCAACTTGCAGAGGAAAATGATTTTCCCCAAGAAGGACTATATAGCCTTTTTGTTCACTGGGAAGGGAATCAACATGATTTCTTTGACCCTGTCTGGGTCTATCTTAATCCCACTCTTGGCAATAATATGGCTCAAGAGATTACCCTAAGAAATTGCGAAGATAATTTTCTTGGTATTTAAGGATATCACATACTTGCAACATCAATCAAAAGTTTTCTTTAAGTGGCGTATGTGGTCTAACCTCTATTTAGAAAATACTATTACATCGTCAAGATAGACCACTACACTCCATCCAATTAGTATGCAAAAATTGATTTCCATTGCACGTTGAAATGTTGCATAAGCATTGATTAACCCAAACAACATTCGCCTGAATGTGAACGTACCCCACTTCATGTGACAGGTGGTCTTAAGTCTGTCAAGATCCAAAACTAGAACCTTGTGGTATCTTGAATAAATTTCTAGCAAAGAAAACATTTTTGAACCCGATACTATTTGCAGTGTTTATTCCATGGATGACACGGGGTAGTTTTCCTTGTCCGAGGCACAACTGATATTTTAGAAATGGACACATAAGTGGATTTCCCCATATTTCTTTTTCAGTGGGACCAAATTTGACACACAAGTTGAATACCACACTGTTACAGGTCTATTTGGGCACATCACTCCCAACATTCAGATCAGTACTATTACGGCTCATTAAACCCTAATTCAGTTGTTACATGCCCTAGAGAAGTCAACTCATTGAATGCTTCTTTCTATGAAAGTTTCCTTTCCTGCAGCCTTCCTAAAATGCCTCCTCGGGACACCAGTGCAACCCAAGCCTTGAGACAGTGCACTGCAAAGTAGGCAGGCCCACTGTGGCCTGCACTGCAGTGCACTTAGGACCTCTTTAGCCTACGCTGGGCGATATTGAGTGAAATTTGCATAGGGTTCTAGGAATATTCCTTCATTCTAGATGATTCTAGAAGGTTCCCATCTATGATCTCCTCCTATGAGCTCGAAATTGGATAGGCTAAGGATCCATTAACCTCCTATCCTCTCATCCCTTGCTCCATGGAAACTAACTCCAAGTTTGGAAGGCCATTCAATACCCTCATTTATGACAAAACCACCTCCATTTCCTATAAATTGAACACTCATCATAGTGATCAAGGGGCTAGAATCTGAAGTTTGTAAGGAAATTCTGTTGGTTTGGTAATTGAGTTCATGTTTAGCAATGTTATGCTGCTAGAGTAGTGTGCTTTTGATGTGGTGAGGGTTGGACTAAAGCTGGAGTAGTGGCACAGGATCGAATTGTATTGGGTGATACTCTTTCTTCTACATTAATAAAGAGTTTATTCCTTTTCTCATATGATTGTTCATATATGTGATGATTATGTGTTTCAATGTCTTTGATTCCATTTTTTTATAGTAGATAGGTCATGTATGATTTGATCGTTTCTTGTTTTTGTTTCTCTTGATACATGTACCAATTGAGCAAGTTTAGTTCAAGTGGGAGTGAGGAGTGATTCAAAAGAGATCTAGGAAGTGAAAGACTACGAGTAAGTTCCTCCATCTCATCTATATTATATAAGAAAAGGTTAAACTACTTTCTTTTTGTTGTTCTAGGTGTAGTCACCCACCTAGGGAAAATGTGTTTATTCATAGATGAAAATTCCATATAACATGCACTATGTATATGATCTAGGCATCTAACAATTTCCTTAACTCTTTCTAAATAAGAGGCTCAAGTGTTGGCTGTACTTTTCTCATTTTTTTTTGTAAATGGATTGGTCCCTTCTTTTTTTGTTATCACATGTTGGATGATTTGCAGGTCATCTGTTTTAAGCTCATCGTATGTCCTTGCAAACACATCTCAATATTGCTTGAACATGAGGATAAAGGCTTTCCGCTCTTGTGGTGTACAACAAGTACCAAGATTGACATACTTCAGATCATATTTTTCCCCAAGTTAATCTTCTTATGAGACAACGTGGAACTGTGGGTTTTAACATCAACAGTTCCCCGAAAGGGATTCTCTAGGTCATACAACTTTTCCAATGATACCACACCCTTTGGGATGAGATTTCCTTTATTTTCACTAGCTGTATCCTGCAATGCCTTTTCATGCTTGCCTTCATTGATCACTGCATCTTTGAACACATCAACATTCGCCATGAAGCACAATATCTACAGGGCATCAAAAAAATTATGTAAATTAATGATATTATCGGGGATGAATGGCTTATAATTTCAACAGAAAAATTGTCCCTCGATGGTGACAACTTAGCAACAACATTTTATAATGCATTCACAACTGTGTTACACATTCTTGGAATAGAAATGATATTAAAAGATTAGAAGTGTGAAATCAGAAGCCATACCTCTTGTTTATAATTTCTAAGATGAGGTGACACACAATTTATGGTATTAAATACCTATCACACCACAATTTTTGAGTCACATTCTGCTTTCAGGATGGAAACATTAAGGTCAATGGCTCTTTGCAAGCCCAAGATGAGTGCTTCATATTCTGCAGTGTTGTTCATGCACTCAAATTCCAAGAAGCTAGATATCAAATGCTTTCTCTATAGTGGGTCTATTAATATGCAGCTAGCTCCAGAGCCCTCCTGTGTTTTGGAACCATCGAAGTACAAAGTCCACATATCATATGTATAGGGACTGAGAACTACACTAGTACTATTATTACTACTACTAACTATACAAAGGTCATTTTCACCAGTTGGACTAGGAAGGAGCTCCAAATGTGTATTTGCTGGTACTGGGGATGGTTATGCAAGATAACACCCCAGTTTGGTTTCCAAGAAGCAATTTTCAGAGATTAGTTCTTTGAAATCCATTGGTTCATTCTGTCCATTCAAGGGAGTGACAATATGTTTCATGTATCTTCTTGAATTCACCCAAATTTGATTATTTTTTCCCTTATACGGAAGCCATAAATGTGACAAGTCGATAGAAAAGTACCCTTGTAGCTTTCTGGACCAATCTCTGCTCAACAACACTCCATATGCTTCTGGAATGTCCACAATTATGATGTTGATACATTGG
>APFE031717399.1:217086-235371 GCA_000404065.3 Pinus taeda | reverse complement strand
GGGGGTTTGAGGGGGGCGGGCAGCCCCCCTCTACGGGGTTCTGGGCAGCGCCCCGAGAAATTTTTTTTTTGGACCCTATATTAGGTTGGGCGAACCTTCCTATGGTTTTCGGTCCATGGTTTTGGACGCGATGGTTTTCGGTCCATGGTATTGGATGCTTCGGCATGTATAAATATGTATTGTAACATTGAAAGGAATATAATGAAAAATCAAGCTGGTAGTCTCGGTTTTGAGATCCATTGGGAAATCTCTGTGTATATGTGTTTTATGTGTTATGCTCTCGCATTTTTATTTTTTCCTGTGATTTAGAATTCGTATGCAGGTAATTTCTGTACAGGGTTAAAACCTACACTTAACAAGTCAAGAAAATAGCTGAAATGTGACTTGTCATCATCGTCAAACATCCATCACCTAAAGCGTATTATCTAGTTCTTGAGGCAAAACATGGTAAACTTTTACAAAACCTTGATATTTTCATGAAAAAATGAATAAAAAGGAGAAAAGATAATATATTTTTACCATTTACCATTTTACCTTGCTGTGAAGACTTTTTACTCACTTTTGCCCTAATTTTCTAGAGCAGATTGCAGGAGATCAGAGAGGTCATTTGTGGAGCCGCTAGTTACGGGTAAGAGCCAAAGCCCTGAGCTCCATTTTCATGTCTTTTATTCTTATGTTTAGCCATTTTCTTGGTTTTTTGAGGGTTTTTGCAAAAAAAAAAAATTCCCTTAGTCGGCGCAAATTCCGGGCACAGAATTGCACTTGCCGAGGATGATTAACAAAGCATGTCGCGCCATCAATGCCACTGTTTTTTTTTTTTTAACAGGTGAGCTAGTGTTGTGAATAGGGAAAAAGCCATATTTCTTCACAAATTCACCATTAAAACTTAAAATTTATGGGCCAAGCATGATTGTTGACTCAAATTAATGGCTTTTGCAGGAAATAATCGTTGAAAATGGTGGACTAAAAAGAACAGGGACATGAGGAACACCCAAGCACTGAATGATCCAAATTGACTGGAAGCTTTGAGGGCTTGTGGGCTCCTCAAATTCTTTCTCATTCCCGGGACGTAGGCCCAACTTGAGTTGCTTCAATACCTACTTAGTCTTTGGGACATAAATCGGGAAATATTTGTCATTGGTGACTAGGAGATGGAGTTGGAAACTTAGGATATATATTTCATCATTGAACTGTCTCGATGAGGGGAACCACTCAACTTGTATGGGTCACGACTGACTGGGGCAAGCATATCTTCATTACTTATTGAACACTACCTTGAGCCCCTAAAATCCAAGAGTGGAAAGATTGAGATTTCCAATGTTCAGGATCTGACAATGAGAGTGCTTCTGTTGACCATCAACAGAGTGGTGGGGTCCCAGGCAGAACATGAGACCGAAAAGTCGAAGTTCCTGTATGATATCGACTGTAAAACACCTACAATCTTCAACTGGGCATAGGCCATGAAGCTCAACATAAAGCGCCAGCTTTCCAAAGCTAAGGCAAGAAATTTGGAGCAATTTTGCTTCAGATCTGTGCTCGTGACCTTTTTCTTGGAACAGGTGCCACTGTTCTAGTATCAGCTAACTGAGGTAGATCCTCCTATGCTACACGACTCGCGGATGGCCCGCTAGAGTCGTTTGATGCCCAGGATCACTAGGGGTCAGCACTTGTCGTACAAACCTGCATTCTTTTCATGGCTATGACAACAAAAGATCATCATGGAGGACTGGCCATATAGTGGCAATGACTTCCGTGGAGATCCGTACATGCCCTTACCAGATGGAGAGGATTTCGACGATGAAGGTAAAAAATCAAACTTTTAATTTTGGGATTTTTTAATTGTTTTTGGTATATATGTGCTTATAACATTTCTCTTGTTAATGAAGATGTTGGAACAGAGTGACCTGTTGGGATGTCCCTAATAGCCAGGCGCGTCCCCTGCCTGATTGATGTTGTCACTCCTTATTAGGAGGGGAGTGACAATGAGGAGGAGATAGTGAGGAACCTTGAGGGGTTGACTTGTGGTATCTTAGAGTATGCTTAGGTAGGATACATTCCTCGTCAGTACCAGAGACACATGGTGAGAGTCTCGGATTGGATCCGTCGATTGCTGACTCATGTTGCACGAGTTGTATCATGCTACCATGATCACCATGCTAACTAGTTCCTAGGTCCAACACTTACATTTTTTGAGGCCTGTGTGCAATGGATATATGAGGCCTACAAGCCGCCATGTTATTTTGGACACATATTATTTTTTGAGGTTCTTATGTATCAAACATTATCACCATATATATATATGCTGTATTTTCTTTCTTACTATGGTACAAATGGTTTGTTTTATCTTTTCGCATGTTTTGTAAATGTCTATCCAACACATAATTAGTTAATGCATTTTTCAATGTATTCATGTGCCTAGGAATATGATGATATGTAATGTAATCAAAAGGTCTTTCCAGTAGACAAATACAAAGATACATTCTCAATATTTGAGGGTTTCTGATGGAATATTTCCCGTTGAGTTGAAGGACAACAAGGTGTGAATCCAGGTTGAAAACCAACTCTCTAATGTCAAGAGCAATGGCTTCTGACAACAATTCGATGACCGCACTATATTCAACAATTTTGTTAGTTGTGTGACCTAGACAGATACCTTGAAGGTCAATCAACTCACCGTCAGGGTCATAAATAGCCCATGCCATGGATGATAGGTTCCGGGTACTAGGCAAGAACCATCAGCGAAATCGATGTGAGGAGTCACATACATCTGCAAAGCAAGAAAAGCATAGTAAATAAGAAAGCTATTTGAAAACTAACACACAAAACCACGCTGTACAAAAATGAATGACACACAAATGTACATAAGTAACCATGCAATATGACCTAAGCATAGTACTTCTTGAGGTAAATCCCATTTTAGGGCTTATTTAGAGTATTTACTTCATAATCAATAAGCTCGTAGGCTCCTTTCTGCAAAACACGTTTCACAATGTAGGACCCATGCCACATGGGTTCGAACTTTCCTGCCCCCAACTTATCATTAGCTTGGTCATATAATAAGACCAAATCACCCTCAGAGAATGCGTGAGGGGAGACCAACTAATCGAAATGGGACTTGACTCGTTTCTTTTTTGCTTCGATGACCAAGGTAGCGAGATGACGAGTCTCATTTAGTCGTTCTAAATATAAGAGGCGTTCCTCCTGAGGTGATGTTTCAGGGAGGAGTTCAATAGCTAACCTAAGTGAAGGAATATCACATTCGATCAAAAATGTTTCTTCTAGACCATAGACCAACTAGAATGGTGTGAAACCAGTTGCGTCTTGGGTCGAGGTTTGGTAAGCCCACAGAGTTGAAAGGAGCATGAGATGCCAATTTGACTTGTGCATCCTAATAGTATGCTGAAGCATTGTAACCAAAACATTGTTCACGACTTCAACTTAACCGTTGGCCTGAGGGTAGTATGGGGTTGAACCATCGTGGTGCAAGCCCAATGTGGATGTCAGCTCAGCCATCATGTAATCTCTAAAATGGGAGCCATGGTCTATGACAATGGCTTGAGGTACACAATGGCTTGAGGTACGCCGAACCTGGAAATAACATGGTTGAAAAGGAATTGAGCCATCATCTTACTATCTGCAGAGTATGTAGTGTTGGCTTATATGGGCCTGACCCAGGTTTAAAAGAATTATTTAGCCAAAGAAATCCCACAGCTACCGCCCTTTTGGCAACAGCCCGCGTAGCACAGATTGAGGTTTCAACCGAGGTAGTAGGGGAGGGTGTTGGAACCAAGTTTCCGCACCCTTGGGATGTCTAGATGTGGTCTGGAGGGTTTGCGTACCATTCTACAACCTCGCATTGCGCTACATCCATGTAGGTCCGAATCCGGGTCAATTCGTAATATTACTTACTCGCACTAAATAAGATCTTCTTAGCAGGGTCTTTAAGCAAACATTTAACAGATTTGACCAGTTCACACACTTAGGATAAACTTAGATTCACATACGTTCATAACATATGCATATGTGCATAAGTAAAATAATATATTAATCATATAACAAGTCAGATCTGTGATAATTCAGATTTAACACAGAATTATAGAGAAACTTATCTTTATTTCCACTTTATCACAAATACATCTAGATCTGCCCTGCGCACTTAGCTACAGGGGTCTGTACACATAGCTACAGACTCTTCCAGGCCTCTGTGCACACAGTTCTAGAGCCTCTACCTACTACCCAATACCCTCGACTCAGACTTACAAACGCTTTCAATCTTTCCTTCTCAGAAACCCATTAAACATCAGATCCAAGATTACATACCAAAAAAAGGAAGTGCCTTCTCGCCATAGAGCCATGCTCATGCTCTATTTATACCTGTTCGCAGACCGACTTACTTCCTATTATTGTATATTATTTCTTGGGCAGACAATCCTTTGACTTGAACTTTCACATTTCGCACTCTGCATATTTCGTAGGTTTACAATATTTTTATCCTAATTTCTAGGCTATTAGAACCAAAATTGTTACGCAGGACCTCCGCTACCCAACATTCCCCCAGCACAATCATCATGACTTCTCCCGAGTCACTCGTTGGTGCGGTGAGATGAGTTTCCTTAGATTCGTGGTTCACCTCCCTCTCAGTGACGCTCATTGTCCTTCTTCTTCTTCGTTGTCTCCTTCAACGCTTCGTCTGGCTCCTACTTCATTGTTTTGACCAATTCTTGCAATTGATACTGCTCATTTTGCTCTGCCCGGTTAACATAGAATACCCCCTCATAGGATTTTAGCTCAAGCGGGGGAGCCACATATGGGACCTCCATGTACCACCATAACCACTTCCACCCTTCGTATCTGCTCTTCACACTATCTGTTATAGCTTGTGTTGCAATTTTGTAAGAACTTTGTTGTTGTCCGTAAAATCCCAATCCTCAAGGTACCTCAGAGATGGTGTATTAACTGCATTGCTGCCATTGGCCTCCATCTTTCCATCCTTTCTCCGTTTTGTTGTAGTTCGTTAGCCTGCCCCCGGCCGGGGCGACAACATCCGAACCAATTATGCTTTGTGTCTCCCCTTTTCTGGTACATCCCCTAATGTTGATGTTGCACTCAGCGAGACGCTCGCAGCTATCAACACCATGTTCCTTAGAGAGTCCTACTTTTCCATTGGCCATATCACCACCCTCGGGCTTACTCCTTGTGCAGAGATAATAAAAAGCTCCATAGCAATAACCAACATATGTTGTCCAGAAGCGTAGGTTGCCCTGTGGATTCCCCTCGATGATTTATAATCGATTTGAATCTCAAATTCACTGGTTCCCGCCTGTTCTAGCATCCTTGTGTAAAATCTGGGGTAGCTCATTCCATACGTATCTCTTACTCCTTCTCTTAATTGCCCACCGCTCGCTCCCTTTTGCCATAATGCAGATATCTTGTCATGAATAGTGACAGGAATGGTCACCTTGCCTCTTAGCAATGCATCAGTGCACTTCTTACCACACAACCGCGATCTTGGTGATGGGCCAAATCGACACGTATCCTGGCACTCGTGCCTCTTTCCCCCAAATTGCTTTACCATCCCGCACTCTCTTTCAACTAGCTGGAGCGGTGAGACTGTCCCTCGAATAGTTAGTCAGGCGGCTGGCCCCGCTCGCGTAGAGCTTTAGGAGATTGCCATTCACTCAGCCTGGGAAGGGGTCTCCATTGAGTTTGGCAAGCTTAATTTTTCCCCCATTGATAACTTCTTTGATGACATAGGGTCCCAACCAATGCATCTAGAGTTTGCCAGGTAATTTCTTGAACTTATTTTCGTATAGAAATACTATATCATTCTCCTTGAAGGTGCGCACCTTGATATGGTGATCATGCCACACTTTCTCGCGCTGTTTCTCTACTTGTTGATGGAATCCAACCAAAAACCGTTCCTCCTCTAGTTCTTCTTGCTACGCGAGCCGTTCCTCCAAAGCCCTGCGGTCAGCCACTCCTGTTATTATCATGATCCGCAGAGTAGGCACAATATATTCCATAAGCATAATGGCCTCCTTGCCATAGACTAACCGAAAAGGTGTCTGGCCATTTAGCTTCTTGCACATGGTTCGGTATGCCCATAGCACAACAGGGATGTGCAAGTCCTAGTCATTTCGTTGTGCATTACAGACCTTGGTCAACACGGTCTCCAAGATTTTGTTGAATGCCTCAACAGTCCCATTTTCTTGTGGATGGTATGGCATACTCTGTTGGTGATATATCTGGAATTCCTCAGTGAGTGCACTGATCGTTTCATTTAGAAAATGCATTCCTTGATCGCTCATGAGAATTTTGGGACATCCAAACATTGCCAGTATGTTCTCGAACAAAAACTTCGTAGTTGTTATAGCCGTGTAGTCGTTAACCAGTTGTGCCTCTGCCCATTGGGTCATATATTCTGTCGTGGTGATGATATAGTGCATGCCCGTCTTCCCTCGTGGCTTGATAGGTCCTACTAAGTCGATTGCCCACTTCTCAAATGGCTATAGCGTCATCTGTGGCTGGAGCGGCATTTCATCTCTCCGCGATGGTTTCCTTGTCCGCTGACATACGTCGCAGGCTCGACAGTATGCTTTCGAATCTTGATGCAGAGTGGGCCACCATAATCTTGTGCAAAGAATCTTCTGGGCTATGGCACAACCCACATAATGTTCGCCAACCACCCCCCCATGTGCTTTGGCCAGGATCTGTCCTCGCTCGAACTCTGAGAGATACCTCCATAATATTTCATCGTTGCCCATTTTGTAGAGGTGTCTTGCAATCATGGTGAAGTTTGTTGCACGTATCACCAATTCCTTCTTCTACTGAATAGAATATCCTTGCGGTGTGGTTCATGTAGTTAAGAAATGGATTATATCCTCAAAATGGCCATCCGCTACGTGCACCGAATATAGTTGTGCATCCAGGAGTCTGTCCTCTAAATTTGTGGGCTCTTCGCCAATCTCAATTTGGGACAGGTGATTAGGGCCTGCGTTTAGACGTCCTAGCTTTACGATGACCTCAAAGTCATATTCCTAGAATAGCAACAACCATCTACAAATGCGCCCCCCCAACACAGGTTTATTCACTAGGTATTTTAACGTAGAGTGATCGGTATGCATCTTAAAGTGGCTTTCGGGCAGATAGTGGCAGAATTTTTGAAGCGTGTATACCATTGCTAATCCTTCTTGCTCGATAGTGCAGTAATTCTTCTCAAATTTTGACAACCGGCGACTTGTGAACTCAATCAAATGGTCAATTCCCTCCGCTCTTGGTTGACTAATTACCACCCCCAACGCGATACATGATGTGCCGACATGCACATGAAATTCGACGTCCCATTTTGGAAAGACCAATATAGGGGTGGATGCCATCTTTTCCTTAAGCATCTCCAAAATTTTGTTGCATTCCTCATTCCAACAATAAGTAGCATCCTTCATCAACAATTGTTCCATTGGAGCCGTGATTTGGGTGTAGCTTTTGATGAACTTCATATAGTAGCCCATGTGTCCCAATGTGGCGCATAGTTGTTTGACACTTTACGGCACTTGCAGATTGAGTATGAAAGTGATCTTTGCCGAATCCAGCATCAGGCCTTGCTTATAGACCACATGGCCCAGCAAGTTCCTGAATGGGACAAGGAAAGTACACTTCTTTACATTTAACACAATCTGGTGTCAGCGGCAAGTATCCAGCATTAACCATAAGCTCTTTACGTGTTTCTTAACTAGTCCAGACATGGTCCAGTCATCAAGATAGACCTCTAATAACTTGTGTATAAACTCCTTGAATTCTGCTACCACTATTCATGAGAATATCGTTGGCGTGTTCTTCAGTCCAAAGAGCATAACCGTGTACTGAAAGAAACCCCATTCTGTGGTGAATGTTGTTTTATTCCTATCCTCTGGTGTGATCTTGATCTAGTGGTATCTTGAGAACCCATCCACACAGGAGTAGGCTTCCTGCCCCCCCACATTTTCCAGTACCTCATTTGTAAACGGTGTTGGAAACGGATCGTTAACACAAGCATCATTGAGCTTCCTGAGATCCACACAGATGTGAATCTCACCCTTCTGTTTCTTTTCCTGCACAACCATCGGACTTACCCAGTTAGACTCCTTGACTGGTTCAATGATTCTTGCTGCCAACATCTTATCCAATTCTTTGCGGACCTTTGCTTTATATTTTAGATGCAATCGGTAGGGTCACTGCTTAACTAGTTTGGCATTTAGCTTCAATGTTATCTTCATCGTTCCTAGGTCTCCTAGGATCCCTTTTAGCTCTGTGATTTTTGTTGAGAATAAATCTCGATATTCCCGAAGCAATTTGACGACCTTCTCCACTGTGGCGTCATCCCAATAGTCCCCAAGCATTGCATACTTCATCTTCTCTTCTATTTCGATATTGACTTGTCTCATTTTCAATGGCCCCATGATGTCTGGATATTCGATTTTGGGTCCACGCACCTCACGACTTCCTTCTAATTTGGTAATATTAACGTTCCACATATCATCCTCATCATCTTCTACCTATACATTATGGCATTCGAGAGCCTGGCTCAGCTGTTGTGACCAGTCGAGCTACATAGTTTCTCCTAGTTCCAGTGGTGTCTTGAAAATGGCGACCTTTACTAGCTGTAATGCGTCATCCATGGGATCCATCCATTGATCTTCAAAGAGTAATGTCGACAAAAACCCTTCGCGCAAGGTATCCCATTCACCTATGTCGTGCGAGAGCTCTACTTTAGTATACCAGTTTCTGGGAATGACATCCAAGGTGTGATTAAATAAGTGCACCCATTTTGGTTGAGGTTCCTCTCCGTAGGCTTTGATCCATCTGGTAAGGTGCATGCTCAGGTGATCATGTCCATCGTATTTCTCTGTTATGCAGAGTTCTGATTTCCCAAATCTGATCTTCATCATGCACCTGCAGTCGCGCCAATCTTCGAAAGTCCCTTCATGTGTGCCCCACCATCGCATAGGCATTGCGCACAACACCCATCTCAACGCATCAAACTGTTGGTGCTCTGGTACTGTGATTTAAAATTTGGTTAGGAATTCATCTATTATTGTCATCCCATCATATGTCGACAATTCGCGATCCTGGGCCCTTACGCAGTAAAGAGATTCAGTCACCAAATAGTAGTGTAGCATGGTCACTCCGTTCAACCCATTGCGCCACCGCTCGTCTTCTTCATCTGAATCGGCGGTGCAAGACTCTGCATAGCCCTATGATATTATTCTATCCTCCGTTGTCTTGACCCATTCTTGCCTTTGTGCAACCATTCTATAGACATTGTCTGATTTATTGTCGCTTTCTTTGTTGTGCACGGGTTCAATATGGCGCGGTCCTTCAGCTGGATCTAGCGGAATGACTACACGGAGCGACTTTGTTTCAAATATCATCGTTTGCTTCTTTAAATTAATAACCCCATTCATGTCGATGGCCCAATCTATTCCTAACAACGCAGGATAAGGTGTAATTTCATCCATGATTTCAATCACTTCAAAGTCTGTCTAAGTACTTGCGCCATCAATATCTACCATAATTCCTTGTAGCCTTCCCATGGGTAGGACCTTCTGCTGGTTTGCCATCCGCAATTGGATAGGGGACCATTGTAGTGTAGGCTTACCCATGTGCTCCCAAGTCTATTTAGGCAGTACATTGGCATTTGAGCCCAGATCCAGAATGAATTGATCCATCTCATAATCGTTGATCTGCGTTTCTAGTCATATTTCCCTTCCAGTCCGCGACGCATGTCTTCCCAACTTTCAAACTACGCGAGGTTCACTCCATCCTACGCATCTATTTATCAATTCATGTAATCCTTAACTGCCCTGTTGTCACGAAGAAACTTTATACATGTCTCCAGAAAGGTAGTTATCATCGAGGGATCCCTATCTGGCTTAGGTTGATCCCTACTACCTGGGGTAGAGACCTCTGCGAAGCTCTCCCTAGCTTCCAGATATGTCTCCTTACCAGCCCCTGCGTCTTCCTTACTTAAGTTCCTTCTATCTGCTCTCGTGGTCGTGCCACTTCTCAGTACCATGTTTACTTTGGGATCTTCCTCATGGGGTTTGGACCTCATCATCTACATGTTCTGGGTCGTTGTTGGTTGCACTGCCCTTTTTTCACAAATCTATGCTATCAGCGTAGGGAAATCTATCAGCTCATGATCGAATTGCTCACAATAACTGCATGGAATTCTAGTTGGGTTGGTAAAATCCTATGTGTAATGTCCTGGACCTCCGCAGTTGTAACAGATTAGCTGCCTGCAACCCCTTCTTGGCCCCATTCCACCCCGTCCTTGTCCACGGCCTTAGAACCCACAGCGCCCGATCGCCGTGGCTGGATCCTGACTTTGTGCCTCAATCTGCATTTTGTAAGAAGATGACTGGTCCATTAATAATTGGTAGCTATGACAGTCTCTTTCCTCGTGGCCCACCGATCTACAAAAGTTGCAAAATAGCTGCTGGGGGGTCTAGTTGTATTTTGGCAATAGATGATAGTTATCAGTGTTTTTTTTTCCTCCCACCTGATAGATTGCGCACTAGAGTAGGGTTGTTGTGGTTGGCCCTGCTTGTGCCTCTGGTCGCAATGGTGTTGGTCCCCATGTTGCCACATAATTCACTGAGACCGGGCAGTGATCTTTATGGTGCCCCTGGCTGCTGCACTTTATACCCTATACTTCCTCCCAGAGTTCTAGTTGTGGTGCCTATTCTTGTTTTAACTTCTTCATTTCTAAACACAAATTTTGGATCTACGCTTGGATTTGCTGAACTCCCAATCCCGGGTCTTGTAATGGAGGTTCCTGCAACCTCATCGCTGTCTCTAATGCCTCAACTTGGGTTAAGATCTTCTGTTGTGACAAAGTCATCCTCAGATGTGGTGTTAAGGATGCCATAAACCAAGCACAGTGTTGTGCATCCGTCAATTTCATGTTAGCCTCGCGAATAATACTCTTCAATCTTTGTTCCAAATCCCATGGGGTTTCACCCAGCATCATCGCGATCTCTTTGAACCCTATGATCGATTGTGTTTCTGACTTTGGCTGACTAAACTCTTTATTTGGTTTGGTCCAGATTTCTGTTATCCCTGTAGTTAGGTGATCGCTTGAGTACTTTATGTACCATGTCATCACCCGGTCCTGCAGCGCGCTAACTAAGGTAGCCTTTCTGATATTATCTTCTGCAATTCTATGTGCATTCCGTACTGAGTTTAGCATGAACCAAAATTGTTCTGGGTCTTCACTTCTTGCTCCTTTGAATATCAATAGCTGGATCGCGCTCGTCATTGTCAACTCTGCCACCATACTCTTAACTACTACTGCTCCCAGTCCCTTTGATCCTTCAATTCTTTTTCTACAGAGTCCCCGCGTTCCACATCAGACACCCCTTAAGCACATCTCGGTCCCGACAACAGAACCAATTGTTGGCTTATATGGGCCTTACCCAAGTTTGGAGGAATTATTTAGCCAAACAAATCCAGCAGCTAACGATCCTTTTGGTAATAGCCCGCGAAGCGCGGACTGAGGTCTCACCCGAGGTAGCAGGGGAGGGTGCTGGAACCAGGTTTCCACACCCTTGGGATGTCTAGATGTGGTCTGGAGGGTTCACACACCGTTCTGTAGCCTCTCACCGCTCTGATTCTGTGTAGGTCCAGATCCAGGTTAATTTGTAATATTACTTACTCGCATTAAATAAGATATTCTTAGCAAGATCTTTAAGCAAACATTTAACAGATTTGACCAGTTCGCGCACTTAGGATAAACTTAGATTCACATATATTCATAAAATAAGCATATGTTCATAGGTAAAACAATATATTAATCATACAACAAGTCAGATCCACGATAATTTAGATTTAACACAGAATTAGAAAGCAACTTATCTTTATTTCCACTTTATCACCAATACATCCAGATCCACCCTGCACACTCAGCTGCAGGGGTCCGCGCACACAGCTGTAGAGCCTCTACCTACTACCCAATACCCTCACTCAAACTTATAGATGCTTTCAGTGTTTCCTTCTCAGAAACCCATTACACATCAAATCCAAGATTACATACCAAAAAAAAGAACTGCCTTCTCCCCATAGAGCCGCACTCTATTTATACCTTCCTATGGTTTGCGGATCGACTTACTTCCTATTATTCTATATTATTTCTTGGGTGGACAATCCTTTGACTTGACCTTTCACACTTCACGCTCTGCATATTTAAGAGGTTTACAATATTTTTATCCTAATTTCTACGCTATCAAACCCAAAACTATTACATGGGACCTCCGCTACCCAACATGTAGGCATTGCTTCGACCCATTTGGTGAAATAATCCACAACGACGATAATATAGCCATTTCCCCCAGTCAAATGAGGGTTACATGTCATATAATCGATGCCCCATTTGGAAAAAGGACCAATGGTAATGACAGGGTGTAGGCGAGCTGGTGGGGACACATCTTGCATTGGTAAATTTGGAATTCATACACTTGTGAACAACAATGATGCAGTCCTTAAAAATAGATGACTAGAAACAACCATCACAAAAGATCTTTTTAGCGGTAGCATAACCAAATATATGGCTAACACATGCCCCATAGTGGAAATAATTGAGAACTCTTTTAGCTTCCTCGATCGTAAGGCATCGACGAAGAACTGAATTGCCACCGACATGGTATAAAGTATTGCCAATAATATGGTAGGGTTGGAAGTGATGCCAAATCCTTCGGCGATCATCCTTAATCAATGTGGACCGGAACGTGGAAGTTTGGAGATACATGATGATATCACTGTACCATGAATGAAGGGTGCTAATCAGCAAGAGAGTCTCCTCTAGAAGCTGATATTCAAGGCTTTTCCTGGTTCTATTTCCACGGAAATACATTCATGGGGTGCAGTTGTAGGTAGCTCATCAAATCCATCTATTGTTCCAATACTTTCCTATGTCTCACAGCTCAAGATGGACTCCAAGATTTGCTAATTTAAATCTGAAACAGAACAGGGATCACTAATAAAGGTATTAATTGTGTCATCTTACGTTTTGGTTTTCAGCTAGAGGGTCTGTCCAATAGTAAGAATTGGTCTTAACTCCTCATTTTCTGATTCAAACTCTTTCTTGGGTAAATATTTCTTGCAGCCTGTTGATTTGCTGATGGGTTATGTTCTGTGGGAGGATATAATACTAGATTCTTGGTGTTTTTTCCATTTGTAGTGATCATATGTCCATACCGACACCCAATATAAGCGTATGCGGTTGCCAGCCATGGTCTTCTCAGAATCATGGGATGGCCTCTAGATGGAGATTTCATTTGGAGTACTAGGAAGTCCACAGGGTAGTGTCATGAATCAACCGAAATTGTGATATCTTCTAACTTCCCTACCAGTTTCACTGTAGATCGATCTGCCAGCTTTAACACTGTAGGTGTGTGTTTCAAGTTACAAAGACCTAATGCATGCATAGTTTCAATAGTAATGACATTTATGGCAGCACCCAAATCTACTAGTACATTTGGAGTTTCTACCCCATTAATTTGCACGGTTAAAATTGGGTTCCTGGGATCCCCATACTTTACAGGCATGGACCTTCCCACCATAAAATATGATAACTTCTCCATTACATGAATGGTGAGTGGGTCTCTTGATTTCTTTTTAGGCTTCTTAGCACAATATTCCCTAAGAGTTTTTGCGTATATAGGTACGTCCCTCATAGCTTGCAGCAGAGGAATCTTGACAAATAAATTTTGTAACTCCCCTAACAGGTCAAACTCAGCTTGAGGGGTTTGTTTACTCAAAGCCAACCTTTTTGGATAGGGTGGTTCGGCTTGGTGTTTCTGAGTAACTAGCAGTTGAGGAGGTGCATGATTTTTGTTGACTTGGTTTGATTCCTCTTCAACCATTTCTGGTTGCTTTTCTTTACTGTGAATTTGCTCAATGATAATTGGTGAGGGTTGAGCATCTACTGTCCACCTAGAGCATAAATTCATCTCATAGAATTATGTGGTAGAGATGTTGTATGAAGGTAGGTTGAGGGTGTCAGCTTGCTGAGCCCCTTTATTGTTAGATTTGGATTGGGTTGGATGGGAAGTTGGGGATGAACAGGCTGATTACCAGGAGGCACATTAGAAGGTAACTAAAGTTTCTGTTCTGGCATTGACTAGGGAAACTTCCTAAGAGGAGAAGGTCCTCGCTAGTTTGGAGCCCACGAGTTACTCGAACTAGCTTGAGGAGCCCACTGCTGCCAAGGTGGAAGCTAGTATTGGGGCCACATGGGTGGACAAGGCATGGACTGGGGACCCATATTAAAATTACTAAAATATTGAGATGGATCTGGAAACATACCTTGATTTCCCATTGATGGTTGAGGTTTCCATGGCTTTTTAGGTCCCATAAAGTACAACTACTCCATCTCTTCACCTGTCCCTTGAAAAATCGCTTTAGTCCATGCAAGGATGGGCACGAACTTGTCGCATGATTCAACTCACATATTGCACACTCCTCTACAAAGTTTAATGGACATTCCCTCTGTGGGTGTTTCTTCCCACATGTTGGGAAAAATATAGTCATAGTTCTTTCCAATTGTAGCTGTTTATGTTTTACTTGCAATGTGTATATTTGTTCAGACAAGGTACTCAAGATATCAGTCCTAAGGCTATCCAACATATTCCCAATTTCTACTTTTGTAACACCTCCACCAGATACTTTTATTGATCGAATCCCTTGTTTATTACTTGCAGCTCCCCTTGAGCACTGGATGCACAACTCACAGATGGTGTCAAATTTCTCCTTTTATATATCTCCCTTTTAGACTATATTTAAAAATTACAAAGAGTCCTCTTAGAAGGCCCGGAGAAGTATAATTTTCAAAATGTCTTTATCCAGGTCAAAGTGACCTAATCTCTGCAATGTGTATTTAAAGCGTTCCACACAGTCTTCCATATTTTTGTCCTATTTTTGTGTAAATTTGAAAATGTATTCCTTAATATCCCATGATTTACAGTAGTCTTGGTACTTCTCCAATAAAGCAGTTCTCATCTCCTCCCATGTGGTGATAGACCTTCCCCCAAGACCCATAAACCACCGCAGGGTTGTCCCTTTTAGTGTAGTAGGGAAGATTTTGAATTTTTGAGCATCCATTATATAATCATATCCTCAACACACAATGTCAAATTCAAACAAAAACATGTTGGGCTCTTCTAAAGTAAGCCCATGGAAACTGGGTAAAGTTGTTAAAGGAATGGGCTTTGTTGGTGCACCAGTCCCAAGATCCCAAACTGGTAAGTCAATAGTAGAGGTTGTAGGTGCCATGAATATCCTTCAATACTCACTGGGGATTTCAGCAGGCTCCGTAGGAAGGGCTTTTATCACAGGGGTTCGAGTTGCCTTAACAACGCACCCTCTATCCTTTGGTGATAGAAGTGTCTCTACAATTTCTTCCTCCTTGTCACAGTGGCTTGACCCTTCAGATCTCCTCTCTACAACTTTTTCTTCCCTACTGGGATGGAATGTTTCCTCAGATGTTTTACTTACAACTTCTTCTTCTTCTGTTATGAGCAATGGTACCCCTTTATCAAGCATATTGTTGCTTGTCTCCCCAGTTGTTGGAAGGGCCTGTTGTATCGAATCAGCGGGGGGTGCTGTGGACAACACTGGTTGATCTACAAATTGTCCCTCAGATCATGTCTGTGCACCTAGCCTCACGGCTGCACGGAAGACACCTCTGATTCATCTTTTGCAAATGATTTGATGGATATAAGTATTCCTTCCCAAATCCTGTCCTCCCTTCTTTGGGTCACTCCCTCTGCCCCTTTTATTTGGCTCTTTGTTCATACAAGTTAGTGTGACAAAATATGTTGATACAAAATCCCAATGCCCAAGACCTGGAGTAGGGCGTCAAAAGACCATTCCCTCCCCAAGATGAGAGATCACATTGAAAAGAGAATAGTTAACGAAAAAAGAAAAGAAAACAGGAACCTAGGGTTCAAGGCCTGGAGCAGGGCATCAAAGAAATCCTCCCTCCCCGGGACAAGAAACCTAATCAACAAAAAAAAGCACACACACGAGAAAACCTAACACTTCAAGACCTGAGGTAGGGCGTCAAAGGACCCCTCCCTCCCTAGGGCGAGAGATTGGTTTTCTCAAAACCAAAACAAAAAAAATGCTAGGGAAATCTAAGCTCAGGGCTTGGAGTAGGGCGTTAAAGGATTCCTCCCTCTCGAGGGCAAGAGATAGGCCCTAATAAAACAGGAAAACAATAAAAGCACAAAACAAACAAAAGCACAAAACAAGCGAAATACCTACGCTCAGGGCCTAGAGCAGAGTGAGAAAGCTCGTTCCCTCCCCAAGACGAGAGATTGACCCTCTAGTTGATACAAATCATGTCTTGCACCTTGTTAGCCTCCCTGAAAACGACGCCAAAATGTCGGTGTCCAGGTATGGACAATTTATTCACCCCTTTTCCTACATTAATGTATCAATCCATGTGTGTATTCTTTTCAAGGCAACACACAAGGTATATGTAGGGGCAAGGTTATATTCTATCATCGACCAAGAGTTCATGATTACCAAATCAAATCATTGTTGAAACCGAAATAGAAACTCAACTGTAGAACTTAAAAGGGTATTCACAGTGATCTAAATAATCTGCAACAGCAATCAAGAAACAAACACAACAATGAACAATACACACATAGCAAGAAAACATGCAACACCTGATCAAAAGAGCGGGCCCAGCTCTTTGATCAGGTCTGCGTTACTCACAGCGAAAGATAGAACAACAAAAAGGGTTGTATTTTATTAATCTAAACAATGTTGTTACAATATAATGCAGGGTCTGGCTAACCCCTCGTACATGAATGACCCATCTTTTATGCAGTACAAAGGGGAATAACATCTCTCCCTAAAACCTGGTAACTATATGCCCAAAGATATACATCAGTTCAACGCAACACCAACGCCAAGAGAGAAAGAACAGGAATGATCCAAAATAGGTTGAGAACAACTACTAATCAGTGATGTTGTTTCATCGTGGTCAATTAGCTGCTATGAATCGTGGAACTGCTACGATATGTCGTTATGTCAACAACTACGCTCCAAAATCTGTGGTCATAACATGTTTTAGTGGTTCACATAGGCAAAACCCTCATGACTCTACTTCATTAATTAAATATCCCAAGAGACGAAGAAAGGGGAATTACCTCATAGATTTACATAGTACATATATGCGAATGAATACAAAAGGGATGCAAAGAGGAGTGGAATGCAAGAAAATAATAGGCCGATTTGGTGCCCAGCACTGCTCTCTCATTGTTTATTTTTTGTGTTTCTAGAATTCATATGAAAGTAATTTTTGTAGGGGGTTAAAACCTACATTTGGTATTAGAGTTGTTTTGGCTTCAAGGGGACGCCTTTGTTGCTGAGGGGTTTCACATGGGCTTGTGGTAGACCCGTTCAGTGGGAGATCTATGAGATCGATTCTAGTGGTGAAAGAAGATGGTGAGTAGTGGAAAGATAGAGATCGAGAAATTTAATGGTCAAAGTTTTGAGTTGTGGAAACTCAAGATGGAGGATCTATTGATGGATAAAGATTAGTGGATTGCGATAGATCCGGGTACTAAACCAATGGGAGTGTCTGATGAAGAATGGGAGTGTCTGATGAAGAATGGAAGAATGGAAGAGCACAATACGATTGTGTGTCTCAGATTCAGTATTGTTGAATGTATCAGGGGAAGCTACGGCGAAGGCTTTGTGGGACAAGTTAGGGAATTTGTACCAATCTAAGTCTCTGGTGAATAAATGTTCCTGTGGAAAAAGTTGTGTAACTTGAGGATGAAAGATGGAGACTCGGTGACAAAGCATTGCATTTAATACTATGGTAAGTCAGTTATTATCTGTTGATATTAAAATTTCAGATGAAGATAAGTGCACGAGTTTGTTGTGTTCTCTACCAGATTCGTGGGATATTCTGGTTATTACAACAAGTAGCAATACAACTACCTTACAGTTTGATGAAATAGTCTCATCCTTGTTGATGAAGGAGATGAGACAAAAAATATGGAGAGGCAGAATGGTGATGCCTTGTCTGTACGAGGACACTCCCAGAACAGAAACAAAAATAAGTCGTCGAGTGGGAGATCTAAATCTCCAGGAAAACCTGTAAAGGTGGTGCATTGGAAATGTGGAAAGGAAGGGCACTAGAAAAGGGACTATAAATCTAAATCTCCTGATAAAGGAAAGGGATCTAATGATGCTCCTTCTGCAGAGGCGAAAACCACCTCAGATGAAGGT
>APFE031717399.1:195591-212436 GCA_000404065.3 Pinus taeda | reverse complement strand
CTCCCTGCCCCCCCTTAGTGGGGGTTTGGGGGAAGCACCCCTAAAGAAAAAATAAGATAAAAATTTGCCTTGTAAAATATTTTAATTTCGTAGTCAATCAGGGTTGTTCATTAGAAGAAAGAATTAACGATAGAAGTTATATTAATTTATGGTCTTTTTTCCTAAAAGAAAACCCTCAATTTATATGAGGGAATTGTATTACAGATGTGTATTATTATTCTGTGCGAGAAATAAAGAGGAGATTGTGTGAGAGTGAAGAGGAAATTACAAGGTATTTGTTGTCGGTTGCATCTATTCATGTTTCTAGATAATAGAAAAGGAAGGACTGGTTATTTCTCCATGGATGTAGCCCCAATTGGGTGAGCCACGTATATTTGTGTCTCTCTTATTTTATGCTTTCCTGTGCTTGTTTTTCTGCAATATTTTATATGTTCCATTTTTCTGTTATTTAATTTCTGTCATCTGAAAGGCCCTCTACTAACACTTCCCCACTAGAAATTCTTGTCACTCACTATTATGGCATGGAGTGGTGTTTCTACTATTAAAAACAAGGTTATGAATTTCCTTAAGTATTGTGCTACCCCAAAAAAAATCCTGACCTTTGAAAACATTAGTATGCATCAACCTCTTCATGATGGCCTCCATCCTGGAAAGATGTATCTTCACCTCTCCTCCACCTATCAAATACCCCAGATACACCAAAGACTATTATGCAAACTCACACATCTAGATATTTTCTAGTAATTGGTGCTTATTTAATGTCTCTAGCACTTCACTCAAATGTGAGATGTGCTCCTCCCAAGTAGCACTATATACCAATATATCATCGAAATAGATATAAAAAATGAATCTATAAAAGGTCAAGTATATCATTCATTAATTTCGTAAATGTAGTTAGTGCATTACATACGCAAAGAAAAAAAAATAGTAACTACTCATGCAAACCTTACCTGGTTTTGAAGGTGGTCTTTCAAGTATCTTCTTCTCTGAATCAAGGCTGGTGATATCCAAACTTTAAGTCTAACTTGGTGAAGCATTTGGCTTGCTGTAACTAATCCAACAAATCATTTATCCTAGGAAAGGGGTACCTATTCTTGAACATAATTTTGTTTAATGCCATGTAATTTATACACATTTGCAAAGTCCCATATTTCTTTGGTACAATGATGATGGGTGAACCAATGATGAGGTACTTGGTCGAGTGACAACCTGTTCTAGTAGCGTTTGTCACCACTTCTTCACATGTACCTTTATATGGAGCATTTTGGTAATTTTGTTCTCTTATTGTTGAAGACTACTTAGATTCACCTCCTTCTACACTGATGTACGAAATATATTCTCATCCATGTTTAATCTACTCTCAACCTAGTTTCTTGAATCAGTGGGCATGAGGTTCTTCTTCTTTGCATCTTTCTTTTTGTTCTTTGGGTTAAGCTCTAGTTGCAACTTCCAACACTTCCCCTATGTATGACCATCAATGTTACAATGGTTGTGGTGGTTATTGGGATCTTTTGCTCTAGTTTTATGTGGTTTTTATTTTTTATATTTCCCCCCTTTCCACTTCTTCTTCCCCTCAGGAAAAGCATCTTGACACTCCTTCTTTTACCCACTTCATTTCCCTTTCTTTTGGCCTATGTTCTCTAGGTATTGTGCTTGTACACAAGCCTTTTCCACTGATCTAGGTTTGAACACTTTCTTTTGTAGATGGTTGAGTAGAACCCTTAGATACTTGACAAATACATTTGAGTTCTTTTGACAGATACCCAACATTATGTCCATCTTTCTAAACTTTGTTGTGTTCTCCTACACATTTTCCCCTTGATTTTGTATGAAGTAACACTACTGGATCCATTGGTCATGTACATACCTAATAGGTAAAATTTGTGACTTTGTGAGGGTTTTTAAATCCTCCCACTTAGTCATTGGAGGATCTCCCTCCAACCTCAAGATGTCCATGTGGCTTTCCCACCAATTTAGGGCATGGCTCTCTAATTTTAGTTAAGTAGTGAAAATATTGTTTTGTTCCTCTATATGATGAACACTAAAAAAAACTTCTAATTACTGAAACTATTGATTTAGCTTCAGAGCATAAATATCCCCTTGATACGACTTGATGTTAACATTCAATTCCATTTTGAATAAGGATTGTAAATGGTTCACAACACTTGAACCGAGTTTATACTTTTTAGCTTCTTTCTTAGATTCCCTCTCTAATTCTTCTTGATCTACACAATTCCCCTCTAATATAACCTTTGTATAAGAACCTTAATCTTATCGAAATATCCCAAGATTATTAATCAAGGCAACCATGAGAAGGTTCACATTATGGTTTATATGTGTGGCTTGTGCTTCCAACCACACAAACCTCTCATATGTGGGATCATGAGCGATATTCATAGATTCATTAGCCATGATCGGGGTTTTGTGACTTCGGGCTTAACCAATCTAAATCCCCTACAACTCCCCACAATATACCCAAAAAAACTTGCTATGATACCAATATGATCTATAAAATTTTGTGGATATTCCACTAGAAAATTGGTCACAATAGATTTAATAAAATTATCATTCAAATCCAAAATATGCACTATGAGGGTTTATTTCTTCATAAACTTATGGGTCTGTAAATTACTATTTATGGAATATGCATACAAATTATAATTATGAAAAAATAGAGAACAATTAAATTAAACTCACAAACCAAAAATTAACACAAGATATAACCTAGGAAACCCTTTCGAGAGGAAAACCCAGCTGGAAGATGAGGTCACTCTGCTCTCTTTATCGAAATATAAAATGGATGCAAGTACAAATAAGTGAGGCATGTGGCATATGGGCTACCACGATACATAAATCATCTATTTTTTCTCTCCCCCTATCCACTCTTGGCTACTCTTATCGTATATGGAATAAAATGCACTTGAATAGAATGGAACCCATTCTCCTCATAGTCACTTGATTATAACACAACTTGATAACCTACTAGTGGTTACGTTTGACTCCTTCAGCTCTTAACTAGAGTTAAAATATTGACTCTAATAAAGTATTATTCATCATGGTCACATGGATATACCATTTTCCATGAATAATGGGGGATGACATGGCATCCTCTCGAATTACAACGATCAAAATAGGAAGCTCAACTTCTGTGTGGCATAAATTTTGCATATAAGATCCTATTAAGGTGATTTATGCGTAGTTGGAAATTTCTCTGTGTAGAATAAAAGGTGTGGCACTTAAGTGGCAAATTTTTACTTCCAAAACACATCATTTTATGTCTCAAATGACTTCTAAAAGGTTTCAAACTACAAATTGCCATGTTGAGTCCCACTAGTAAAAATGGTCTTGTGAGTTTATTCCTCCACCTTTTCCACTCCAAAAGAATCGATATGGATGAAAAACAATATAATGATCCAATCTAGATCAATTTATTTAGTGGTCAAATTTATCATATTATAGCCTATCATTGTGATGATTACGAGAACATCATTCTGACGCATTTATAGACATAATGAGGTATCATTAGACTAATGATATCTCAAATATCTCACATCAAATGACTATACTTATGTAATTCATTAAATTCTTAACTTGAGTTTATCTCACATTCATCATGGGTGTTGTTCTCCTATCCCTGTAACCTACATAAGAGAGGTCCCAAGGACTCAAATGTGGATGGTGTATTATGATCTTTATTGTTAGCTTGGACCCTATGGGTCCTTAGCGTAAATAATCTATGTCCTTGAGAGATTATATGGATCCCATTTAAAATTGATATTTTAGTTTTCTCATGCCATTGCATTAGAAGATTGTTCAATAATAGAAGGTCGAGTTCCATATATGTTTTCCCATCCTAGGATTTTACTACATAAATCTTATTGTTCTCTCTCTTTATTGTTATTTTCATTTACTTATGCTATTTAATGTTTTCGATATGATTTAAGATATATCTTGATGTAATGTTAGTTTTATGAACCTCTACTTGATTGTACATGTTTAAACAAGTTGTTAGTAATTTCATTGGATAATTGACACTTCCAACTTATTGGATCACATTTAGTTCCATTATATTTTTTTCCATCTTATATTGATTCTTGAGGGAAGCAACGTTTTACCTTCCATGCAACTTCTTGGGAATTTGATATGGATTTACCACGTGTATTGGTTCTTGACAGGAGAAACTGTCATTTCCTTACATTTTATTGAGGATCTAACAACAAAGTCTATTATATTTAACACTTACCTAAGTTGTTTGAATTTGTCATTAAATGATAATGTAATGCGATTCCATGTTCTCCCAAGTGTGTCCCATTCCTTTATTCATCATAAAGGGGAAATATTAGAATGTAACAAATGTCTACTATCCACATTTTTCATTGTATTTATCATCAAGAGAGTGTAATATAATGCCATACTCTTTCAAATGTGTTCTTATTCTTCTAGTTATCATTTGGAGGGAATGTTAGAATGTATGTGATGATTGTCTAGTGACCACATGTGTTGTTGTATGGCCTATCACTAGGATGGTTGTGAAAGCATCATTCTAAAGTATTTGTATACATATTGAGGCATCATTAGACTTGTGATATCTCAAATATCTCAACTTATTGACCTATCATTCTTATGTAACTCATTAAATTTTTAAAGTGAGTTTATCTCATGTTCATCATAGGATTTGTTCTCCTATCCCTCTAACCTATATGAGGGAGGTCATGAAATAGTCATATAGATGCTTGAAATATTGTATGGTATTGAAATATTATTGAATAATAGAAGGCCAAATTGCATGGATATTTCCCATCTTGAAATTTTACCATGTAAATCTTCTTGTTATCTTTATCATTTTTTTTGTAAGTTCAAGAAAATTCTATTAAATTTCAAAAAGAGGAGTACATAGTTGCTTGTCTTCTGCTATTGGATGTTCAAAAGTTTCACTACTATTGGCTTGCCACATGGGAAATGAGCCCAATAGCAAAGGTTCAAAATTTTCATATTATATATTACATGACTTATAAGTTTGTCACTTAAACTAAAAGTATAACTATTTGAACTGAAATTCATTGCCATAAATTAACTTTATAAATTAAAAAATTTTCATAACAAAAAATAGAAACATTGTAACTTGCTTTCTTAATCATGTCAACCTGAGTATGAGGCCATCTGGATCAGTGGAGGAGAGTTGTTTTCTTCTTTAGTGGGAGAGAAAACAATGTGTACTTGCTTCTTTGATAAGATAAAGACTTTTCTCTCTAGCTTTTCAATCTTTTCCATCATTTTTTGCATGCATGCTAATATCTCTTATTGCGTGTTAGACCTTTCAATAAGGACTCTGCCCATAAGTGTTTTAACATGCCAATAAAGGTTGACTTCTTATGTGTAAGTTGTTTGGTGAGACTAAGTGTAAGAAGTTGTTTCTAGGATCCATTGACATGTCTCTCTTTCTACATGATTGTCAAAGATGTATCTATGTTCTTGTCTCACATGTTCCTCAACCTCTACAATTGATCTTTGCACTATCTCAAGGATCACTTCTAAATAACGAGCCATATCCTGGTGGGCAACAAACTGCACACAAGTTTGAGATGTTGATGAGGTAGGAGGTTCAAGGCTCATTAAATGGATTGCCCTACCCCTTCTTCCTCCTTTGCGACATGCAAAGTCTCCATGCCTAGCCATCAATGGAGGGGGGAAGGCATGATGGTATCGACCCGATAATGAGAAAAAAAATCCAAGAGTGGACCAAGGGAACTGTGCACAAAAACAAAAGAAAAAGCCACCTTGCATAGGAAATGCCTCCAAATCAGGGGGAGTGAAAAGGATAACTTTACAACAAGAGAAAGTCTTTAGCAAATTACCATAAGGTAGACCAAACATGGGAGGGTTGTCACCATAGTTTAGAAAATTAGGGGAAGGATAAAGAAGCATGGGAGAGCTAAGCTAATGGCTAGGAAAGGATGTAGGAATGGGCAAATAATTCATGCCACAGAACATGAGATATTTAGACTCGAAACAATAATAGAGATACTTGCAAAATAAAAACTAGTCGAGTGTGTAATTACCATAGGTCCAACATGCTGAGTCTTGTATATTCCAAGTCATGAACCAACCTAGTTGGGTTCTAGAAACTCCAACTTTAACTCTCTAAATTGGATAGAGCTTGAAAATAGGGACATTATTTTCGATGAGAATGTCACGTGTAGGCCCTCCCAAACATAGCAGCGTTCCAAACCAAACTAAACAAGAATTGCAGTGGTAGAACCATAAACAATGGATAGGAGAATTCATTGGATGATTGTAGTGGACTAAATAGCTTACTACTAGTCTCTTATGTCACAATTTCCACCAAATTGCATACTAATTTGAAGTTTCCTCCCGCAAGCTAGTCTTAAACCAACATTTTTTAATCAAAATTCCTCTATCCTACCATCACACTTGGCATAATTATGGTTCAAACAAAGTGGAATACAATCTCCTTAGGTGACCATCCTCTGGAGTTAACCTTCCCACCCTTACCAATTATGAATATGCTCCCTAAGAGCCTTCCCACCATTACCAATTATGAATATGCTCCCTAAGACTTCTTCACCAACCAAATGCATTGTGAATATCTTATACCTCCATTTAATAGTACTTGCCTTTCAAGATTTAAACTTTTAAATCATATATATCAATCATTATTTATATTTATCTATAAATTTTGATATAATACTAAATTTATATTTAGTATTTCTTATACAATAAATAGAATTTAAAGAAAGACAAAAACATGTTATTTAAGGAAATAGATTTGATATATATTTACTTGATCTTACACCATGAATGGCATTAAAAAATAAAAAGAGCTTGAGCAAAGCAAACGAGGCTTTTTAAGGAAATATATGGCCACCGGTGACCGGAGTCGAACTAAGGAAACCAAAAATAGAAAACGCCTAATCCAGCGATGGTGGGATAGAGAGATGGTGATCCTTCATTAAAAATTATTTAAACAATACGAATATTTCGTGAGGAATTTTGAAGAAGGATGAATACGAAAAGAAAAATCAAAGCAACTCGAGGGGAAAATGCCAGAGCAATAGCTATCATTCCACCGAAATCTGTGGAGAGAAAATGCTCCACCGAAATCTTCGGAGAGAAAATGTCGGATTCAGGGTCTGGTTAGTTATTTAATTGCGAAGATTTGTTTTGGGTTTTTTTGGTTTATTTTTTTTTAAATTTAGGAGAAATTTATTGAAATTACAAGTGTAATCTTCATGCAATCAAAGTGTTTTAAGGATTTTTCAGATGCAGAATCTATATATATAATCAAAAGCCAGTTTAAATAACACAAATCAAGATTTCATTCACATTTTTCTACCCATTTTTATTTTTTCCTTCCATACGAAAAAAACTTAATATATATTAATATTAGAGAATGAGTTACATCAGAAGCCCTCAGGCAGTCCACATACATAAACCATATGAAATGTGATTTTGTTATGATCAACAAATTCACCAAAAGAAAAACATTACAACATGCCATACAACAAAACACTTGATAACCTGTTGCAGTTCTAGAATGTTGTTATCAGAAAAAAACAATACCAGCAGCAAATACTGTGGCAAGGATGAGCTTCTGTAAGATCATAAAACATGTATTCACAGGATGTAGTAATTTCCCCCATAGGATAGATCTGTAACATTTGTAGACCCTATAGGCAATGCCACCAAAGTATATATCTGAATGTACACTGATCAGAACCATACATGTACTGAAAGGACGAATACTTGTTTTTACACCATCTAACCAGGAAAGAAAAAAGGTCCCTAGTAGAGGACACTGTTTTTGCCCAGTGGCCAAGCAACAAGTTCAAAAAACAAAAAGGAAAAGTATAGTCAAATGATATTGTTTTACTTTAGCACAGATCTTTCAGAATAATGGTGCTCCCTAATGATGGGCAAAAGGAAAAGTCTATACAAAATTGCGGTTATATATCCAAAATTTACAAAAATAGATGTATTTATAAAGGAGATTAACATGGATTTGTAAATTCCGCCATCTCAAAAGTATTTAGTTCCCATGTGATTTCTAGCTTCCCTATGTCAATGCCGACCTACAAGCATTTTTTGATAGACTCTCTGCTTCCTTGTTGAGGCTTCTAATATGTTGAATTGTGTAGTTGTCCTGAAGATTCCACATGTGTTCAATTCTTTCTATTCATCCTTGCAGTATGGAATTGTTGATAAAAGCTTTCTGCAAAACATGATCGATTATAATCTTTGAATCTCCATATACGTGCAGGATAGGGTTCCTAAGAAACTGTTGAACCATAAGAAAAGCCATAGAGCAACTACTTCAGCTTTTATTATTAGAACCAACACCACAGTTCCAGAACATCTTGTATGTCAAGTCAGCATTAATAACAATTAAAAAGCCACCAGCCTTGGAGCAATTGCTTCGGCTTTTCTGCCGGATTATCGCACTTGAAAGTCCAAAAAAAATATTTAAAAACAATTCCCTATCATATATTATAAAAAATGAAAAAATGTGCTAAATCACATATGTTTGGAGTGGCCAAAATGTGCTAGATCACATATGTTGGACTGTCAAGGAGTTAAAAGGATAAATATATACACAGCAATATATTAAAAATTCCAACCAGAAAGGCTCCAAACATGTAGGATATAGAATTTATGCTGCCGACAGTATTAATTTATTTTAAGGTGGCTGTGGTGGATTCAGTTGTTGAAGATAATCCAATGAACAAAACTGAATTGGATAAGTCTGCCGAGACAAATTTAATGGAAGGGGCCCATTTTTTAAAGTAAGGCAATGGGTTATGTCAGTATTAATTTTTTAAGGTGGTTGCAGTGGATTCAATTGATGAAGATAATCTAATGAACGAAATTGAATTGGATAAGTCTGCTGAGACAAATTTAATGAAAGGAATTGGATAAGTCTGCTGAGACAAATTTAATGACAATGGTTTATGTGTTTAATCCATGCTGAGAGATTTGTTAAATAAAACCTACCAACCGAATAATTCCCCTTAATGTAGTTTTTAAGTAACAGTAATATTTACATAATTTTAGTGTATACAGGATTAGAAAAGTAAAATGGATAAGATTTGAAATGGGTAAGTAAATACGACAATTGAGGAGGTAGTAACAAAATCTGATCTGATCAAAAAACAACAATGAGGAGGAGGTGACGGCCCAAACGAAATGACAGTAACTCGTCCATGAAAAACTTCAAACAAGATGCTGATAGGCGTACCCTCTGGTGCACACATATATGGAATGACAGTAACTCGTCCATGAAAAACTTCAAACAAGATGCAGATAGGCGTATCCTCTGGTGCACACATATATGGAATGACAGTAACTCGTCCATGAAACACTTCAAACAAGATGTAGATAGGCGTACCCTCTGGTGCACACATATATGGAATGACAGTAACTCGTCCATGAAAAACTTCAAACAAGATGCAGATAGGCGTACCCTCTGGTGCACACATATATGGAAGGACCCAAAGCGTACCTTGTTTGAGAGAGAACTCGCAACCGTTATTCAATATATGCAGTGTAGTGGCAACTTGCAAATGGACGTGAGTAGGCAGGAAATATAATAGCCCAAATAGAAAGAAAATGGAACTAATTTTTTGGAGTTTTGTAACGATTATAAGTTTTGGAATTTTTCGTTGTAATTTTGGTTAAAAAAATTAAAATAAATTAATTAAAATAAAATTGTTTTTTATTTGTATATATATTTCGATTTAATATTTTCACAAATACATTGTAAATTAAAATTAAGAGAGTTTACCATTCAAAATAAACCAGCCAGAAAACTCGGATTGCTTGGGATTGGATGGCATTAAACAACAAATTTCACCTTACCTTTAGACCATTACTCTAGGACTGACACAATCCCTTTCCAACCCATTCATTTCACCTAGAAAAGAAGTACAGTATTGATGACATGCTATGAAATCCTCACTTTACCCACTCAAATTTATGATTCTAGAAAAAATTCTAATCGATTATAAGTAAATCTTACTAAAAATATACTCATAAAACTTCCAAAGCATACAATAAGTACAACAATAATTTATGTAACCAATTACATTTAATATTATGGTGTCCTATAGAAAAAATGATTCTCTTGGGCTAATAAAATAAAAATAAAAGAAATTATTTTTATTTCTCATGGTATTTTTATAGGGAATCAGAAAAAACAACTTGACGAATCTACCAACTACCATGAATAGGTAGTCATGTCATTTCCTGGTTGTTGGTAAACCTCCCACAAAGTCCATGGAAATACTTTACTAAGGACGAGTGGGTATAGGTAAGGGATGAGATAGACCCTATTTCATGTTACTAGGCTTGTCGGTACAATAAAGCATGCATCCTCTTATGAACTTATCTACATCTTCTTGCATCTTAGGCTAATACTAATACCTCTCCAATTTGGCCATTGTCTTCCCCACACCAAAGTGCCCGGCAACCTTGGAGGTGTGAGACTCTATAATTAATTGCATTCACTCACCTTTAGGAACACATAACTTATCTAGCATGCAGAGTAACCCATCCTAGAGAAGGTAGTCAACTATGTTGTCACCATGGGAGCTTCACTGGGAGAGCAATACCATACCATGTGCATTCATATTAGGGGATATATATTGAGGAAAAAATGACATAATATATTGAGAATTTAAGGGGAGGGGAGGCGAGGGAGGGAAAGGGCTTCTACATTGGCAGGTATAAAAAACAGAACTCAAAGTTAACGAAAAAATATAAAGGGGTATAAAAAAATGCTAATGAAAAATGGAAACCTGCAATATCTAGTGAAAGTAGGGGTTTTTTAAATTGGGAAGGTGTATTGGGTTTGTATTGGTAGGGGATTAAATAATGTGGTTTTTAGAGTTGTTTTCCAATGTGTAGTCAGATTAACAGTATTGTTTAGTATGCCACAAACACACATGATATGTCATAAGTTCATTAAGTGAAGCCCCCATGGTTGTCACCATTGTGCACATGACTTTGTCTATGTAACTATTGAAACACCTCCTTGAAGTGCTCATCCTTTGAATATTCCTCTCTCTATATGCATCATGGGTGATTGGATCCATGTGTATCAAAATTTCCAAAGTTGTAATCTTTGATGTGAGTGGTCTTGAAAGTTTGTCGACCAACTTGTTTTTGTTTCCCTTTTTATACTTGATCACTAAATGAAATTGTTGTAGAAACCCCATCCACTTGTAGTTCTTGGTTTGTTGTAGCTTACTTTGGGCCTACAAATATTGTAGTGGCTAGTGATCTACATGGTTATTGTCTTCTTTCCCATTAGATAGTGTTTCCACTTATTCATAGCTTGCACCAGGGCATAGAGCTCCTTGTCATAGGTAGGGTTGTTAATAACTGCCCCATGAAATACTTCAAAATGGTAAGATAAAGGCCTTCCTCCCTACATCAATACCACTCCATAACATGCCCTCTCATATTGGTAATAGCAAAATTAGTGCTTGACTAAACTTCTTCTTTAGCTCCTTATGTTGGGTGTGGAGCTTTCTTATTTCCTAATTTTTCAAACGGTTTTTTTTTTGGTTGTGGCTGATGGGTGGGTGTTGGATCTCCCCCCCCCCCCGTCCCCACCTAAGGGGTTCAAGGAAGACCCCTTAAAGAAAAAATAAGATAAAAATTTGCCTTGTTAAAATATTTTAATTTTGTAGTCAATCGAGGTTGTTCATTAGGAGAAAGAATTGACAATAGAAGTTATGTTAATTTAGGGCTTTTTTTCCTAGAAGAAAACCCTCAATTTATATGAGGGAATTGTATTGCAGATGTGTATTATTATTCTATGCAAGAAATAGAGAGGAGATTGAGTGAGAGTGAAGAGGAAATTACAACGTATTTGTTGTCGGTTGTATCTCTTCATGTTTCTAGATAATAGAAAAGGAAGGACTAGTTGTTTCTCTGTGGATGTAGCCCAAATTGGGTGAACCACGTATATTTGTGTCTTTCTTGTTTTTATGCTTTCCTGTGTTTGTTTTCTGCAATATTTTATATGTTTCATTGCTCTGTTATTTAATTTATATCATCTTAAAGACCCTTTACTAACACTTCCCCACTAGAAACTCTTGTCACTCACTATAATGGCATGGAGTGGTGTTGCTACTATTAAAAACAAGGTTATGAATTTCCTCAAGTATTGTGCTACCCCAAAAAAATCCCGACCTTGGAAACATTAGTAGGCATCAACCTCTTCATGATGGCCTCCATCTTCGTAGGATGTATCTTCACCTCTCCTCCACCTATCAAATACCCCAGATACGCCAAAGACTATTATGCAAACTCACACATCTAGATATTTTCTAGTAGTTGGTGCTTATTTAATGTCTCTAACACTTCGCTTAAATGTGAGATGTGCTCCTCCCAAGTAGCACTATATACCAATATATCATCAAAATAGATATAACAAATGAATCTATACAAGGTCGTAGTATATCATTCATTAATCTCATTAAAAATAATAATAATAATAATAATAAATAAATAAATAAAAAATAAAAAATAAAAAATAATTTTCTTTTTCATTGTAATTTTGGTTAAAAAACAAATTATTGCTTTTTGTTTGTATATATATTTCAATTTAATATTTTCACAAATGTATTGTGCATTGAAATTCAGAGAGTTTACAATTCAAATTTATGATTGTTTTCACTGGACTTTCCATCCCCTTAAACTAACTAAAAAACCAGGATTACTTGGGATTGGATAGCATTAAACAACAAACTTCACCTTACCTTTAGACTGTCACTCTAGGACTGACAGAGTCCCTTACCAACCCTTTCATTTCACTAGCAAAAAAGTACAGCGTTGATGACATGCTATGAAATCTTCCCTTTACCCACTCAAATTTATGATTCTAAAAGAAATTCTAATTGATTATAAGTAAATCTTACTAAAAATATACCCATAAAACTTCCAAAATAACCTATTACATTTAATATTATAGTGTCCTATAAAAAAATGATTCTCTTAACACTAACCAAATAAAAAAATAAAATAAAATAAAACAAACAATATATATTGAACTATCCCCCTGATCGGGGTGGTTAACGTGGTAAGACGGGAAGGCAATAAAGGGACGAGGGGCAGCAATTATGAGCCACCTTGTAGCAAGAGATCACGACAGGTGGATTGTACTTTAGGTAGATCGGGCATCATTTTAAATTGTAGCAGAAAGGGCAATCTTAAGCTCAAAGGTGGTGGAGGTGACAGCGGAACGGTGATGGGACAAGGACTAGGTCGCACAAGGGAAAGCCATGGAGGAGTGGGCTATTATGGAGAGTGCAGCCGGCAGAGAAAGATGGTGCAGCAGCACAAGAAAGGTCGACAGGTGAGAGGGAGTGGATACGGGTGGAGGCATAAGGTCAAGCATGAAAGGAGCGTCCTCGAGGTGAGCGGAGGTAGGAAGGAAAAGGTGATAACAGGAGCAGGAGGAATCGCACAGGGTCAACCTGCTGGGTTAAGGAAAATCTAGTGTAAGCGAATAGAGGAAGGAATGAAGAGGAATGTAATGTCTACGAGTAGGGGAAGAAGACCACCGCGACCTGAAGGCATTAAGCTGGATCACTGGGAGGCAGAGGAACAGAACCAGACAAACATAGAGGAGATATATGACCTGGAATGGGACAGTCAACCGCAAATAAGGACAAGTGAAAAAGGTAAAGGGAGAATTACAGAAGAAACATTATCAGCAAAGAGGGATATAAGAGATAAGAAAATCGAAGGCTAGGAAGAGGAAGTAGATACGGGACCACCCGCCAGTGAAATAGGACAGGGAAGCAGGGCAAGGGAATACAATGTAGGCGGAGCAGGATGACAAAGAGGCCATAGAGGGAGAAGAGGACGTGATCAAGCCGGTCATCAGGAACAGGGACGCACCAAAATAGCAGGGAAAAAATGCGGAAGGAAAACGATGAAACGTCAGGTGCAGTATCCAGAGATGACATATAGTAAAGACACGCATGCAGATATTAGGAGGATAATTCAGCATCTGGAGGAGGAGGCGACCCAGGAGCAGTCAGAATCTGAGATGGAGGACTGGGAATATCTGTTGCCAGACCCTAGAAACACCAGAGGACGTATGTCCCTGTACAAACATGACTTACATGTGTATTTACATGTGTATTTGGTAATGAAGAGGTTGCTAGCAAAGGCCATGGAACAGGTGGCCATGGAGATGGCTGAATTGGCCCAAGGCATTCCAAATCTAAAAAAAGAGATGAACAACCTTTAGATAACCCTTATGATGCAGGATGGTAAGCTTGACGAGATACAACAACAGTTAGAGAAGCTTACTTAGGAAGCAAAAGAGGAGGAGCACCAGCCAAGCGCAATGGAAGAATGATTTTTCAAGATATGCCTACTATACCATTAGTTTAGGAAGCTGAACAGCATGCTACCCTCTGTTATCTTTTATAATGCAGTTAGCAAACAGTCTTAGTTTTTTTAAATGGCTAGTATATAAAGCATGGATAAACAAACTCAGTAAATTTTGTTTTTGGATGGCTATTAAGAACTTCAGATGACTAACAGACCCGGTTTCCCTTCGGGGCAGGTTGAGGCCATCGTATGTATGTACTGGTTTTAACTTGTCCTAATATAAATGGTCCCATCTTAGCTTACAAATATATTATATGTATATAATATATTAATATATAATATTAATTATATATTTATAAATATTATATATATAATATATATATTGAACTATCAATTCATTAATAAATAGAAGCAGTATAAGCCACCCATCCTATAAGCAGAAGCAGTATATGCCACCCATCCTATAATATGTATACTTCATTAAATCATACGGGTAACATATACTACCTCGCCCATTAAAAAATAGATAGCTATACATATATTGTTTGTCGAAGTTACCAGAAGTAGGTGAGTAGTGTATTAATTTCATGCTGAATAAAGGTAACAATTGACAATGCGCTGTGAGGTCTTCCCGTCACACATTAAGATAGGAATGGAACAAAATGCATAGGTTTAACTGGAATGAAAGAGGATATGGTGAGATGGTGAGTTGCTGAGGAGGAGTAGGCAAGGTAGTTGCCAAGGAGGAGTAGGAGAGGGCTACCTGATGATGATGATGATGATGATGATGGTTAACGTCCGCTAAGACCAAACATTGGTCTATCGGACCTAAAGAAACAAATTATTTATTTTGATTTAAGATTTCATTCCTATGCTCAAAAAGCTTGGAGAGAAGACTCCCGAGCTCACTATAATTTTGACATTGTGAAAGGCTAGGAAGGTCAGCATTGTAACAAAAATTGTGAAACTGAGATCTAATTTGGTTATACGTGGGGCACTCTAAGAGGAAGTGTTTTTCATCCTCGATGTTCCTATTCTCACATATATGGCAGATCCTTTTCATCCATGGCATTTTAGGAATTACCCAACAACCTGTTTCACTATGGAGCTCATGAGAATTCATTCTAATCTTTGCTATATTAATTTTCTTCTTTGAGCTAGTTAAAATAGAGAGATACTTTTGATATTCTAGGGTGGGGTTGATGACCTTCTTATAATAACTTAATTTTCTTTTAGCCACTAAATCTTTCTCACACCACATTTTTTCTTTGAACTTAGAAGTAACAATATCTTTAATGTTATTTATGTTTTGGAATGCATCATTCTCGTTGATCTCCCAATAGTTTAACCAGGCCCTTGTGTCTTTATGCCAACCCCAATTGAGCCTTAGGTGGTTTTGGCTGGAATTTAAAGTTAGCTTAGGAAGTCTATGATCGTCTATGTTATTGAGTTTGTGCTTGTACAACAGAAACCTAATCATAGTTAGGCTCTAAATAGGGGAAATACCTGCTTCTATAAGGAGAATAGGATAGGGTGTATTACTTTTAATTTTCGAGTTATAAGTTCTAAAACACTTCTAGATTTGCTCAATATTTCTCCATGATTCTCTGGAGATGCTACAACGCCAAACCTCACAGCCATATAAGATAACAAGAGTGACTAAAGTTTCAAAGAGGAACTTCTTTTTATCCCACATTACAAGTTTTGTTATTTCACAATTATTTTCAAGACCAAAATAAGCTTTCCACCCCCCATTAATCCTTTTCTCAATGCTATGGTTCCAGTTGGAGCTTGTGATGAATATCAATTCCTAGGTACTTGTCATAATACACTTCCTCCAAGTTATTATTGTCATACATAAAATTAGCGTAAGTGTCCTTCTTGGATTTGATAATCATAACTTTTGTTCTGAGTTGCTTATAAAGATCACATGGGCACCTTGCCAAAAGAACAATATCGTCAGCATAGAGACGAAGGATGACAACTATCCCAGCTAAGATCGTGCCATCACATCCTGCTTCCTCTAAATAGCCTTCAAGCTTATCGATGTAAATGCCAAATAGGGTAGGGGAGAGGAGGAAACCTTGTTTAACTCCAATGTCTAACTAATGGAAGATAGTGATTTAGGTGGGAGTATTTTTTTTTTTATTCAATAAAAGTTGTAATATGTCAGAATTTAGATTGTCATTAGTAGTAAATTTATCACTTAGTAATAGTTAAAAAAGTTAAAATATTTTATGATTTCTACTTTGTTAGCCTTAGTACATGTTGATGCCTCGAAAATCGTTGCACCAACATTGGGGGAAACCACCCGGTCCAGACCTTAGTGCAGCTCCTTTTCTGTTTGGGGTAGTGGCTCCGACTGGGGATAATGGGACCAGTTTCCCAGAAATAGATAAATGGGATGACTGAATACTTTGTGGATAGCAGTAGCGATAGGTGGATGACTAAAACTATTGACAGAAATGTAAGTAAATA
>APFE031717399.1:161336-191514 GCA_000404065.3 Pinus taeda | reverse complement strand
AAAATTACAGTATTTTATTTTTTAATAAAATTAATCATAAAACTTATTTGAAAAACTGATTGTGTTAACGCGTAGTCGACCTGAGGAGTAAGCCAGCCCGAAGATTCCTGGAGTAGCGCTGAATCCGCTTGGTGTGAAGTGGTCTATCTGTTTTTGTGAGTTCGATCTGGTTAGAGAGAAAGCGACCGCTGTTGGAATCGGAGGGCTGAGGCCGTGAACATTGGTAAAAACCTGAGGTCAGCCAGTTTGGAAGATCGGTGCGTCAATCGCGGTTCGACGCTGTATTTATATGCAGAGAGACCAGAAGTTGATTAATTTTTAAATGTATCGTGTGTGTAGAACATGCATATAAACATGTGGTGTAATTATAAAAATAAAATATTAAAAAATTATAAATATTCATTACTTTCTCAAAATACGATGAATATTATCATAATACATCTTGACAGTATATATTTAATAATTAATGAAAAATCAATACAATATATATATATCCGTTATTTCAAATTGTTTCCTTTAGGAAATGAGAATTAGAGTTGTGTATATTTATAAGATTCATATTATTACATTATTAAAATTTTGGTTAAATATTAAACTTAAAAGAGGGAATAATATAAGAGTATTAAATAAAAAATAAATAAATAAAACTTTCATTAAATATTAACTGAAAATTAATCAATAATATTTATAAAAGAGTTAGAAAGAAAATCAATGGGAAAAGAATAAGAGCTTGATTTTTGTATATTAAGAATATGAATTTGATGTTTATGGTGAATATGGTTCATAGAATATTTAAAGTGGTTTTTCCAACAAGTTTAAGTAAAGGTAAAGACAAACTTAGAACTTACGGCATGTTTATAAAGTGAATCCATTTAATATGGAGAAGATAGGTTTCCACTAGTTGTGCTTACTGATATATTGAAACGAAATGCAAACAGGGAGAGAATGAAAATCGTTGATAACAATAGATCATTTTTTGATCAGAAGTCCTTAGCGTTCAAACTTCAAATCCAAGAAAATTAAAATTAATTTATATTTATATGTTATAAGTATATTATATGCCTCAGTACGAAAATGTCTTTATATCCATATTTATCATCACTACATCATATTTCGCTATCTATTATAAAAGAGAGACTTTACTATATCAATATCCATTATTCTAGTAATAACATCGGTAGTTAGCAAGTTCAAATTCGCGAACTTCGAACATTCGAATACATACGAAAAATTCGGATGGAAAAATTTCAATTCGGAAAAATATTGAGAGATATATCTTAAGCATTTAAATATATACATACTATTTTTCTTATAATAATAATGCCTTGTCATTTTCTTTCCATTCATTTTGAAATTTAAATAATTTTTAATAATTTTAATCAATATAAACAATTTTAAAATTACTCTTTATTTACGAAAACTACAACCACACTTGTCTTAAATCCAAAATCTATCTCCGTTTTAAAATTCAAAATTCCCTGCTACTTTCAAATCCAATCTAAAATCTTTTTATAATTAATATTTATATTTAAAAATTAAATATTGAAAACTCAAAACTATCTCTCTTTAATTTCAAATTTCATCTAAAATCTTTTATAATTAATCAATATTTATAAATTAAATATTCAAAATTTATTTTTATAATATTTAAAAAATCAATTAATTATTATAAAATTACTCTTCAATTAATTATTTCTTTCCTTGTTCTGTCTTCTATTATTTCTTTACTTGTTATCTCATCTTTTTAAACTCTATGAAACAACACTAAAAGTTAGAACTAAGAAATTTTCTCACTATCGCAATTTTTCCATTTCTTACATGTGACCCTGCATTATATTTTCAAGATTTTGCTCAAATTATTTATTTCCCTGTTTTCTTAGCTTTTTAAACTTTTTGAAACAACACTAAATTTTAAAATTCAGAATTTTTCTCAATCCGCCAACCTTTCCATTTCCTACGCAACTATCTATTTTGTGCTCAGGAATCATTGCACTTACTATTCTGAAACATAAAATAATAAATCCCTATAATAAACTAAAAATTGTATCTACATGAACCAAATATAAGTGAAGCTACATGAACCGAATCCAATTTTCTTCGAATTATTTGATATACGAATTTCCAAATTTCCTTATTTTTTTTCTCTGAAATGGACGAATTTGGTAGCTATGCATCGAACCATCTAAATTCCACACTATCAAATATTTTAGGTTCATAATAAAATAAATATATTAAATATTTACAAAAATTCCTTTAAAAATATAAATTATATTATTAATTACTAATTACTTAGATATCAAACCAACCACACCTTTCATTTATAACCTATAAAAATAACATCTATGCATATAAGAGGTTGAATATAATACAAAATATTAAACTGTGTAATTTAATATTCAAGCAAAATCTCAATGAAAAAAGTCTTGACAAACAAAATTTTCTATTTACTAGGAATTATCTTAATTTTTCTCCTTAATTTAAATTTGATACATCTACACGATATAAATTTATAAATTATATGATTTTTACTTAGCTTTCCAAATTATAAATTTATAAATTCTATATTTTTTACTTAATTATCATAGATTTATTCGTATTTCATTTGTTGTAAATTTCTTAGACATAAAACTACATCCATCCACCATTATCATTTATTAACGTATGCCATTTACAGTAAATGAATGCTCGAATCTGTAATTATGATTAAAAAATTGCGAAGAATCTAATATCGTGAACTCCCAACCGTCGAATTTATGAACTTTCGTGAGCAATATGATCGAATTTGGTAACTATGCTTTATAGATCAAACTAGCTAATTTGAAAGAAACATATTTTCCTAAAAATAAGGAAGAAACCTAAAAGGTGGGTTAAATTAAATAAGGTAATTTAAAAAGTTAAAAATCTAAGTAAATTGTATAATATTTTGTTAATATAAATAATTATTTGGAATATTAAATAAAGGAAAAGGTATACACAATAAACTTAATAATGTACATGGGAATTGAATTGGGGAAGTAGAGTGGGTGGGTTAGAGAGATGGTGGAATAAGAAAATAAAAGATAAAAAATTGCAATAATATTTTATGAAAATAAAGATAGTGATTTTAGAAAGAATCACAAAATAAAAATCACAGTTTTAGAAAGAAAATGAATATAAAATTGATGATATTTGACAATTATGAAGAATTAGTTAATTCTTATTTAAAAAAAAAATATAGAGTGATTATTGACCTTTGTTTAAGAGGTTATGTATCTTTTCTCAATTCTTCATCTCTAATTATAAAGGTAGATTGGTATTAATGTCCTTATAGTATTATGACCTCCAACATTGCAATATTTACACTAGGCATTTGTAATTATTTGAGAAGAGAAATATTAGCACTTTATGCTAGCTATGTGATATATAATGGTTTAGTATACTGTCATTGTGAATCTTATAATCTCTATTCCATTAGTATGTCCCTTTTGAATTTAAAATGTCAATGTGAATTTACTACTATTATTTAATTAAAGCAAACGGCTCAACACAATCATAGACAACCATGAATAGTCCACATGGTTTAGAGGTCATGAATGGTGTCATATATTAGAGTACATTGATCATATACTTTTGTCAAGTATTTTGGCTACTAATTCATTTATTGATTAAAATCTTATCCTTTAGCCTTTATGCTCTCGAATTAAGAACTAGAACCTTAATTTTTTGTATGTCCATTTTTCTTTATTCTATTATTGTTTATGAATCATCATCATAGAATGTGATAACTTAGAAACATCCTTATCATTACAAGCTAGTATGTAGTACTCATAGGATGTAGTATATTAGGGGATCCCATAGATGAAGCACCTACAAGTTATAAAACTCATTCTTCAATTAGTTCAAGGGTAGTTTGTGGTTTAAAAACACAATAAATTGGCTTTGAATCCACTCAAAAACCTCCATATACCACTATGACCTAAACATGTGTTGAAGGTGCATTAAACACCTAACCTTCCACCTAAAGCTAAACATAATGATTCTATTTCCTCGTCCTCTTATGATATGTTTGGCATGGTCACTTTAGACCATGATAACTTGTGTTTGGTATGTTCCATGATAATCCATCCTCTAAAGTCACCAAGTATATGATTATTCAAGAAGTAGGCATTGACAATGTTTTTCTTATTATAATCTCAAAATTTCAAGACAACTAGTATAATAAACAAAAAAAAGTGTCATACCTTGTGATAAGATTAAAAGCTCTGAAAATATTGAGGTTGGCTTGGTTTAGTTTATCCCACAAGGAAAGGTTGTTCCCTTATCCATTTTTTTTCCTGAAATACATATCCCCGGGAAACCCATTTTCCCTCATTTCGAGGATGATAGCTAAGGTAAATTAGATTTAGCTTAAGCTCGAGGATTTATCAACTCAACACTCAAGGCCATTGCAACAATATACTCATTAAGAGATCAACTTGTCACTTGTTGGAATTGAAATTATGTGTGGAGGATAACATTTCTCGTGACTATACTTTAATATATCAATAAAAATAAATCTCATTAGAGGTTTGTTGACAAGTGCACAACTAGGATTTTACTAAAAGCCCATTTATTCAACATCTTCTCTTGCATTAGGCTATAGGAGGGGGGCCTTTCCCTTCTTATTGAAACATTGCCTCTAGAGATGCTTAAATAGGTGGTGGATTTGACTTAAGAGGACCCTGGCAACCACATAATGGAACATCAAATGAAGGAGTGATGAATATGGGCTCACCTTTGGGCCTCCTAGCTGGAGTTGCATGGTCAACTCACAAATAATATACTCATTAAGAGATCAACACGTCACTTGTTTGAATTGAACTTATCTGTGGAAGATAACACTCCTCACGACTATAATTTAATATATCAATAAAATTAAATCTCAGTAGAGGGTTTGTTGACAAGTTCACAACAGGTTTTAACTAAAATTCAAATTATTCAACATCTTCTCATGCATTAGGCTAGAGGAGGGGGTGCTTTCCCTTCTTATTGAAACATGGCCTCTAGAGATGCTCAAACAGGTGGTGGATTTAGCTTAAGAGGACCCTAGTAGTCACCTAATGGACCATTGAATGAAGGAGTGATGAATCTTGGCTCACTTATGGGCCCCCTAGTTGGAGTTTAATGGTCGGCTCATAAATCGGAACGATGTCCACCCAAGGCATCCAAATATTCCAAATTTGAAATCAAATCCATGAATATAGAACAATGCATTCAATATATGCAAGATCAAACCCTCATTGGAAAACTCCTAGGATTTTTCCAACAGAGAAGGCTCTCATTACCTGGATTTAGAATAAATGGAAACCCAAGGGATAAATAGACTTGGAGTTGGGTGCTAAAGGATTTTTTATAGTAATCGTTTCCAACTTGGAAGATTGTACCAAAGTCTTTGATACAGGGCCATACTTCTTCAATTCACAAAGATTTATCTTTGATTTTGGGAAAAAATATTTATCCCTGACAAGAAAAATTCCACAATGCCATTAATTTGGATCCACCTCTACTCCCATCCATGAGAATTTTGGGAAGAAGAAACCCCAAAAGCTATTGGAAAAACCTTAGGTCATTATGTCAGTGATTCTGAAGTCACAAAACAGGGACGCTACACATCGTTGTTTGCATATACGTATACATGGATATCTCTCAACCCCTTCTGGCATCCATAAATATATACTACATGGATTAACTTTGGAAACAAGTGTTGGACTATGAACACATTACTTCTTATGCATGCACTTCCAAGAATATGGGAATTTATTCAAGGACTTTCTCCCCTAATAGAATAAGAGACGCATCAAAGCTAGATCCCCTTGAAGATATCAAGGGTTTCACTCTAGTCAATTCTCAATAGAAACATTCAAGAGCACAAGCATCCAATGAAATTAACACTTGTATTCATACTCAAAACAACTTTGAAACCCTAATGGGGACATCATCAACAAAACCTCAACTAATCCTAAGGAACATTCCATTATATCCCTCCTCTACTAGGAACAAAAGATATAAAGAGGACCCAACAACACCTTCACACAAATCCATATCCTCTGAGAAATAGACAATAACACCACTTGGCAGTCATAAGGTCATCACAAAAAAAGGACCATCACAATATAACCTAGACATAATTGAATAAATGGAGTTGGACTTGCTCGACCTACAAGTAATGTCAACATTTTGGAAGAGAAAAAATCCTAAGCAAATCCCAAAACATCAAATCCAAACCCTCAAACATGCACTGATAAAGGGTATGACCAAATTGCCTCTAGAATTTGCAACAAAAAATGCTTCTCTATCTAACTTTGGAATCAATTTACAAAATCATAAGGAATCACACAAACTAATCAAGTAAGATTGGCACGAGAGATGTCACAGCAACATGCAACTCCTCAAGGAACTAGTAGAACTTTTGATAAACTCAAGAATAATTACATTGATGACTAAGGCTTTCGCCTCACCCTCTCCCTCTACCTAGTGAAAATGATCTCATGGAATATGCGATGCCTCAATTGCAAAAAAAACATTAGAGGCTCTCAAGTGTAGAATACACTAAGATACTCTCAATATCATGATTATCTAGTAAACCAAATGCTCTAATGGCATGGTCTCAACTATAGTTTCAAAATGTTCGAAGGGAGCTCAGAGCATATATATTGATGCAAATGGGAAATCAGGGTGATTGTCCATTTGTTGACATCTAGACTAAATAGACCTCAAAGATTGTTGGCCAACCCCATAATCCTCACAACTAAATTCAAATTAATGGGGTTAGATAAGGAAGGATACATATCCAACATTTATAGCCAAACATTCTAGCAGAAAAACCATTTTCTCTTTGAATGTTAAAAGAGATCCACTGGATATATTCCCTTGGATTGTAGGAGCATATTTCAATGTAATCAAATCTCTAGATGAGAAAAGAGGAGGTATAAGAAGATTGTATGGGGATGCAGGAAATTTCAAGGAAGTCATGCAAGCATTAAAACTAGTGGGAATATAATGATCAATGGTACATTCACCTAGAACAACAAATGAAAAAGACAGTCATAAGGAAGCTTCATGACTTGACCATTTTTTGGTTTCTAAAGTTATTTTTGGAAAAAAAAAATTCTTCTTGGAAACATTTGTCATTCCATGCAAAGGTTTAGATTTTTGGTGTATTTTCCTCATGATAGACATTAAATATCGTCCTATGAATAAACCTTTTCATTTTGAAAGATTATGGCTTTCAAACCCCTCCTTCATTAATAAAGATCAAACATTGTGGCTAGATGTGCCCATGTAAACTAGATCAACATTGAAATAATTCCAACAAAAGCTTAAATATTTATAGGGTTGCATTAAAAAATGGAACACATTAGAGTTTGAGGATATCTTTCAAGCACAAGATATTTTGGAAGAATATGTAAAGGAAATACAACAAAAAATTATCATAGAAGTTTGATCAAATGTTATGGTTGAAGAAGACGCAAGTCTCATCAATCATATGCAAGACATGTGAAAGTAGGAGGGAACACTATGGTGTCAAAAATTCCATATTCATTGGCTTAAGGAAGGTGAGAAAAAACATTTTTTTTCACAATTTTATGATCAACCATCGTAATGGAACTAGGATCTCGTCACTCAAGAGTCTAAAATGGACCAAACTCCTAATGCATGGGGAAATTGATGCCAATTTAGTAATATATCCTTCTATCGAAATGTCACAAATATCAAAGTGAGGCCATTTCCAATACAGTTTAATGTATACCAACTCTCATCACCCATGAATAAAATGAAGCCTTAATGTGCTCAATTTCCATGGAGGAGGTAGAAAGGGTAGTTTTTGGAATGCTAAAGAATAAAGCACCTGGTCCAGATGGGTTTACCATAAATTTCTGTCAAGAATGTTAGTCCTTCTTAAAGGAGAAAATCTAGGAAGTGGTCAAGGAATCTCAACAAATAATATCAATCCTTCCTTCTCTTAATGCAACTCTTTTTACTCTCGTCCCTAAAAAGGAACAATATGAGAACATTATCAGCCTTTGCCCTATATCCCTCTACAATATAATTTACAAAATTATATCTAAAATAATAGTCAATAGGTTGAAGCCTATTCCTCCTACTCTCATCTCTAAAGAGTAGATAGGCTATGTGGAAGAAAGGAAAGTATTGTATGGGACAATATTTTCCCATGAATTAGTCCACACACTCCATCATACAAAAAATCATGCATGCAAAGAAAATTAGATCTATCTAAGGCATCCAATAGATTGTTTGGTCCTACACTTACAACATCCTTATAGATTTTAATTTCTCTGTCAAATGGACTAATTGGATCCTTTCCTTAATATCCTCGGACCTCCACCAACAATTGACACATATTCATCAATCAACCACTTTGGAAGTGCTCCCTCCTTCAAGGTACAAGTTAGTTTTGATATTCCTATATTTGAAGGCTAGATAGATGTGAATGCTATAGACAAATGGTCAAATATTCTAGAAGGGTATTTTTTTCGACAATTTTTCTGATAGAGAAAACATTACCTTTGTGTTCCTTAAGGTTGTCCCCCATGTCAAGGATTGGTGAGAAACTTACCATAAGAAAAAGGCCATAAAGGAATCCATAATATTTCCAGTCATACCCACTTAGAGCTATTTCAAGGATCTTTTTAAGGACCAATATTATGATATTGGAAGCTACAACTAGCATAGATCCATCTTAACTCTGGATCTCTACCAAGCGCTGAGAGGGATCAAATCCCTTTTCACTTTAAAAGAGGTTTAAATCTCAAGAAATTTTATCCCTCTCATCCCTTGGTAGATCTAGAGTTAAGATGGATCTATGCTGGAAATATTTATGTCTTTAAATATTTTAATATATCCATAGGATATGATTTTTCCTTTTAAAGATTAATTTTACATATATTTAGTTAAAATAAATATTAAAAGATTTTGGAGCAATATTTTTGATTCATTGTGTTGAATTAACCTCTTTTCTTTAATTTAAGAAATAGTATTGGCTTTAGTAAAGAGTAAAGATGTTTAAAATTTTACCTAATTTGGAATTTTAATGTGCTAAAAAAAATTCTTGAAGGTAAATTTATGATCCATTCAAATTCAAGATATATGATAAAATAATTATTAAATGCATGAGATAATTGTCGATCTCAACGCATTTCACCGCTCCACCGGAAATTCCCTCTGCCCCTACCGTACTCCAGCTTGGTAGTTTCCACTGTCTGTCCAGGGTTGAGCCCAGGGATTTGACGGCGGACTTGAAAAAGCCACCTATAGACGCGTTACGCCCAATCATTCCGGATAACGCTTACATCCTTTGCCTTACCGCGGTAATTATTTTATCTATATTATTATTTTCATTTTTGTTTGGGTTCGACATAATTTTTTTTAATTTTTCTTATTATTTTATTGGACGCGACATACTTACGCATTGCCCTTATACTAGATTGTAGATTGCACCTCTTGGCATAATGACTAATGCACAATATGGACCACATTGCAGCAAGAAAGGGACCAAATAGTGCCATAGTTCACAAATATATTCCATACCTTACACACCAAGATAGGTATGAAAGACTCTAAGCTACATCTAGTGCTCAAGTATCATGATGGTTTGCATGGATACATCTAGATAGAAATGAAGTTTATGCACATACCCTTACTAGGAATGATGTATTGATATGTTATCAAAATCGAGCAAAAATTTAAACATAAGAAGTGAGAGTTTGTATCTATAAATTCCTCATAATCGAAGCAGGGCAAAGTGTTGGGATGGGGTCCCCTAGGTTAGTTTTATGGAAAAATCCCAAGTTTTGATGTTAAAAGATGTAAAGTCTATGCAAATTGTGGTCGCAGAGTGCGTAGCTAGTTAAGAGTCAAAAAACGTTTAACCCTTCTTTTATGTAACTGAAGTCATCTTTTGAAGATCTACCCATGGTCCATAGACCATGGGATTGTATAAATAGATGTGTCTTAGAGAGTCTAAGGAAAGTAATGGAAGTTGTCTATGGGTATGATGGAAAGAGTCTAGACAGTTAGCGCAGGAGAGTAAGAAGGAAGGCTCTGCATCTGAGTGCACAGAAGCCTAGAGTAGTGTCCTCAGCTGAGTGCGCAGACCCCTGCAGTTGAGTGCAGAGGAAATTCTTGAGTCTATAAGCTTAACTGAATATTAATTAAGAAGATTGTTGCAGAAATTCCTGTGTTTTATCTATTAACTTCTATTATGTATGAATGCGCTTTATGCTATGATGAATAATGGTTTTATGAAATAATGATGTATTGATGTGCGACTTTACTTGATCTACATTGTTATCTGAATGCAATTAATGTTAATTAATTAAGGGAATATTATAATGCTTTTTGTTAAAGTTATCAACACTTAGGTATATTTGAGCAAACAATGGTCTAAGAGTGATCTATAGTGTTGTTGATGATGTTGGAACCACCAACATGTAAGGGGATCTCCCCAGTAAGAGGTCCTAATTGGACCCCAGACCATTTGGTGTAGGAGTCCCAGCAGTGGGTTGTATGGTAATGCCTTGTCCGCGATTTCACACAGAACCAAGTAAGATGTCCTTGTTGGTAGCAAGGGTGTGACAACTGCAGTAAGTCAAGGAAGGTGCATGAGAGGTTCTAACACGCTGGGGGTGAGGTGAGTGCACCACTTGGAAACATGTAATAGTACGTGACTTGAAAAGGAACGCACGAGTGAAGATGCATTATAACATGGAAGGCAAGTTAGCAAGAAATCCAAAGTGATGGTTAAACCATCAACACATTTCAGAAAGATTCATACATACATACACAGATAGTTATACATGCATGCGTAAGTAAACCAATACATATATAATTTAGAATAACCATATAGCATATAATACAATAAAACATATGCATGAAACGTGTCGGCTCCTATTATATTAAGAAGTGTAAGTTCCAATCATACAATACATCCATGTCCAACCACTAGTTCCAATAGCGTAATGTTACAACCACAACTACCTGCTCCTCCAAAGAGATATACTAGCTCTATGCAGTGGAGAAGCCAGGGCTCGTTACAATATTGTCCAAGCTCTCTCCAAGATAGTTTTATCAGAAGCTTGGCTGACCAAAAGCCTTAACAATGAGTTATGAGGTTCTATCTATAGTAAAGGGTGGGGTGACCCTTGGCATTCCCCTTTGTGACAGTTCATCTACTCTATGACTGTTACATCCAACTATTGACACTTGAACTTCCACTTGACACGACGTTACATTACAATGCACATGTGCTCATGTGAGACAAAATTGCTTGAGCAAGACATCACTGACACTTGGTCCATTTTGGTGAGACCAACTCTTTACCATGCTTGTGATGGTGAAGGTGGTGAGCTAATGCCAATCTTTGTCATCTGTGATGGTGTGCATGCACCCCATGGTGACATCTTGCTAAAGCGAACTCTTGCCTCCGTTTAATCCAGGTGCATTGGTATGTTTCCTCCATCCAAATCCTATGCTAGCATGCACATGGTCTTCTTCGGTGCAGATGAACCATAAACACACTAATGCATAGTGTCTGTGTTGATCTTCCAGTGTGTGTTGGTGGTCATGCACATCAACTGTCAACTACAAGTTCATCTCCAGTCAGAGTTGCTCCTTGTCCTCGCCTTGCTGAGTCTGCTAAATGGGTGGGATCGCATGCATGCGCACAATGACATGCATGTTGCTGCATTCACTTGCATGCGATCAACAACAATGCTCACCTTGTTTTCTCTGTGCCAGCTGCTGGGATGGATCTATAACTTGTATGGGCATAATTCGTCCATGAGTGCATGTTTTTCCACCTGTTGTTCCTATTCCTGTTGCAGCTCATTCACTTGTCTATGCAGCGCATGTTCTTCCTTCAGTTGCTACTTCAGCACATGCAACTCCTTCTTTGTTCCATTCTCTGTCTTCACGTGATATTCATGTCATGTCATCACCTCATAACCTGGGTCTCCAAAGTTGATTTTATCACCAGTGGATCTACTTGAGCTTGCAACTTTGTTGCACCTCTGTGTTGCCAACAACCTTCCTCTTGCATTCGTTGCATATGGTATGTTGCCTTTAGCTGTTGTTCATGATGATGCTCATTGTGATGTTGCTACCATCATATCTTGATGTCCTTGTCTACGAACAACTTGAGGTCTTCATGGGTAGGCAATTCCATAGACACTTGATCGAATACATCCCCAAGTGTGCTCTAAAAGGTGTCTTCGACTCTGCTCTCTTGGAAACCATTGTACCTGTACTGTTGAGAGGGAGATGAACACTTGCAATACCTGGAGACATGGAAATGCTCATGGCAAGCAATATTCCAATTGAAAACGAAAATGAACCTGAGAACTGACTTGCAACATACTTGTGTGACTGATCATGAAGGTTGTGCAATTTCCACCGGGAGGTCGGGAGATTGACTGCCAAGGCTACATAAGGAATAGTCTAGGATGCTAGGAGGTTGATTGACTACTGGAACTGCGCAATGCACAACCCAGTCTGGCTGTTGAATGCTTGAATTACACAATGCGTAATCTCAGCTGGCAATTGTTTCAAGCTCAATGACTGCATTGTGCAATTTTCTGGGCTAGCAATCACAGTCCCTCAAAATTGTGCAATTCAAGACTAGAGGATAGTCACTGGGTAGAAATGTGCATTTCCTGAGAGGAGGATAGAGCCTTCCCTCTCAGGATTGCACAATGTTTTCTTGGGAGGCAGAGTCCAAGCCAAGGCTACCTAGACTCGTCAACGGGCAACTGAAAGCGAATGTGAATGCAAATGCATGGAAATACTGAGTGTAAGCATAAGCGAATGATCATGCATGCAAATGGTGAATGATAGATTCATAAAATAGAACAACATGCATGTGCGTGAGGCGAATCCTCGAATCGATGGTTGTTCATGAAAAACAGTTTCATGCATCGAGAGTAGTGAGATGTTAACAAAAACTGAAACAGTGATAGTACAAGCTAGTATGTATCAAAATGACAACAAGTGCTCACTGAAATCAAGTAGAAAACATTCATACAAAGTGAAATAAAAAAAAAGTGCTAGAAATGCAACACAAGACATGGGAAGCAGGTGTACCCCAAAACAGCTGAGTTGAATGTGACGATGGCTCCTATATGTGATGTCGGATGTTAGCACTACAAGGTTGATGTTAGGAATGAGCTCTGCAGCATCTGGTTCATGAGTTTTGATAAAATCGAAGATGTGACACACATGCCACAAATCTAGGAAGAGCGACACTTGGTGGGAGGTTTCCGAGATGATCCTTGCATGCAACATCCAACTGCTAAAATTAGATTACTAAATCAAGGGATGCCTTTGCATACTACCTTGGGAGAAGCATCCCTTGCATGCAAGTCTGTTTTGCTCGGTCCCAGAGGGAACCGGTCAGATCAGCTGCACATGCAAGAGGATGCTCAACTACTGGGAGAAAATGTGCATTTCTGGCTAGGAGTTGGACTGGCTGCTCAAAAGATTTGCGCAATTTCTGGGCAGAGAAACTAACTGCTACCTAGATTTACGCAAATTTTGGGCTGAGCAACCCTGCTTGGAAGGATTGTGCAATTTTCTGAGTGAAGCTTGCTTAGTACAATTGCGCAATTTTGGGACCCAGCAGGCTGCCAGTCAGGATTCTGCAATTTTTGGAGGGAAGGTTGGTTTCCCTCTAGATTTGGAAAATTATTGAAGGAGTTGCTTAGCCTGCTACTGGACCAAGTCTAGATGAACAACCTGTGAGGGTAGTGCATCAAGGCTTGATCGACAGGTTGTCTTTCTGCAAGAAAATCACTAGAGTTTGTGTACTTGACGAAGCAAGACATGCTACTGTGAAGTTTTGTAGGGAGGCTCCAAAATGAAGCTAAGGAAAAATTTTGGAGGGTGCTTATAGCCACTACAACATTTGGCGACACACTGGTAGAACTCCAGCTCTCTAAATGGACCTTGTTCGTGAAAATCAAGTCTAACACCTCTGGAAGTATGTTCATCTCTCAACTCATGTTAGTTTCCACACTAGCTTGATTGTAAGATGTAGCATCTACGAAGCTCTTGGTTGATTGACACACATTCCAAGCCAAGGAAACACAGTTGTTTCGATTGGGGTTGAGGGGTATATTGGTGCACAAGCAGTATAGTCGTCAAAGTGTTAGTTTCATCTTTGATGCAGATAAAATTTTAAGGATGAAAATTTGTCTTAAAGTTTAGAAACCTTGGCGAATCTTATTAGTCCCCAGATTGCAAATTGTAAAATGTTTTTTGATATCTTTGTAAAAACATGTAAATTTCTAATAATTTTGTATATAGGCTTTATACAATTTTGGCAATTTGTAAGGTAAAATAATTTTATATTATAAAAATTGGGCGAATCACTTTTAGAAAAGAATGGAAATTGGCAAATCGTTTTTTTGGAAAAACCACGGAAAATTAGCCCACTTGCAAATATTAGCCCCTAAAATTTTTCATGCGCTGGTGTTGCTCTACTACCACAAGGCCTGGACAGTACCCCAGAAGAGTCACATAGGAACACAAGCATGGCTCCACTGCCAGCGAGCCTGGTCAGTACCCCTGTGGAGTTATTTGCATCACCTCTTTGCACAGGAAGCCTTTCTCTTCTTTCACCTTATTCATTTTCATTTTTTTCTTCCAACTTTTTCACTTTGTCATTTTTTTCATTTTTCATCTTCATAACTATGGATAGCACTTATTCATTTCAGAGGTGGACAAGGGATCCCAGCTTATTAAGAGCACAAGAGGTTGTGCACGTAAAGAAGTAGTTTGTTATACCTCTGATGTGCCTGTTAAGCTTTTCCCCCTCACCTTACTCTACTTTATTGGGCTGACAAGGGTTAACCTAAAAACAACTGACTAGAGTAGGTGATACTAGTTAGTGCGCAAGCATTTTTTTCAACAAGGTTTAATTCAAATAGTACGTATTTTCCATTCATGTATCATGGACTGAAGAAAACAAGTTCTTACATAAGAGAGTGGACAACAGATAACAAAATTTTGATAGTTGTACAAGTCCTCTTGTACTTTACCTAGCTTGTTTCAAGAGTCATACATGGTTTCATGCGAAACTAACCTACGAACAAAACAAGAAAACAAACCACAAAGCAAAGCAGAAGAAGAAGAAAACCAAGTAAGAAAACAAGCAAGCAGACAAACAAACCAACAAAGCAAGTAAGAAAACAAGCATGCAAGAAAACAAACTGAAAGCAAACACTACTACTCCTAAGCTAATGGTGTATGGGCCATCTCACATGAAGTGATACTTCCAATGCAGCCATCGGTTCATTGGTTGACCCATGTTGGTGAAGGCATGGTTTGTGAACAAGACATATGTGTGAAACAACAAACAAGAAAGATGATACAATGAAGACAAACACACTCCGAGTTTAAAAGCATTCACATAACGAAAATGAGTGAAAGTGCATGAGATGCACGCTATGGACTTGCCATGGTGCTGCCCTACACTACCTTAGATGTTGAGTGTATGAATTCTCTTGACTGTGACAAGCAATCAAACGTGAGAAAGGTAGACCACTTACGTTGTGCATGTGTGCTTATTGTGTAAGAACCCTCTAATGCATGAGTGATGGGTTCGTGTAGTTCAAGTGGAGGAAGAGAAATCTGGGAATTTGGTTGATCTTCAATGCAAAGAAGAGAGTGACGAGGAGCCTTGAGTGTTTCAACAATTTCCTGACTAGAAGTGAAACCAACCTCAGGACAGCGAGGGCGTGACATAACCATCAGCTCAGGCTGAGTGACTTGACAATTTATGGGGTTTCAACTTCATTGACAGATAGATCATTGTAGACCAGTGTCTTGGAAAGATTAACAATGATTGAATCAACATCGTGATCGAATGAGGAAGTGGATAGATCATGACAACCAAGATCAGAAAATTCAGGATGTTTTTCGGCATCCTCGTGATTTGATGAGTCAGGCAGAGGGGTAGATGGGAAGCAAAGATGTTCACCCTCTCTGTTTTTACAAAAGATAGATGAAAGATTGGACAGATTTTCCGAGGAAGATGTGTCCTCTCCGAACTGTAATGACAGACTGACATCCGATGTGTCATGTGAATGATCGGAAGTAGAAACACCTGGAAATGGGTTTTCACAAGGGGAATCAGCAGTGGCAGAATCACAAGGGATGTTAGGATAAAGCAGATGAGGCGTGATTGGAAGGGAGTCATCCTTCACTGCGGGTTCTTCTTTATATTCTTTCACACACTCATCATGAATGATGGCACAAGTTGGATGCATAACACCAAATCTGTCGACAACTTGATCCTCGTTCACAGCAGGTGAGGAGTCCGGAATGGGAGAAAATAAGATAGTACAATCTGGAGGATCAACAGAATGCGAGGACAGAGGTCTAGGGAACGAATCCATGTGACAACCAACAAGCTTGCAAGCCAAATCTGCGCAGATATCAAGAGTAGGTGGGGTGGGAAGATGTGACAATTCAACAAAGGTGTGTGCAAGATCTCCCACATCACTCTGTGGTGGTGGAGTTGTTTGATGAGGTGAAGGTGGATATTCACTTATGACAACAACTATACTAGCTTGTAATTGTGCAAGTCCATCACCTAAGTGAGTTGAGTGGGGTTCAGATATGTGAAGAAGGTACTCAAATATTCCATAAAGAAATTCCCAATCAATTTCATCTTTAGGAAATCGATATGCAAGATTACAAAAGTGTGTGTAAAATTGATCAATGGATTCATCGAGTGCTTTTTGTAATTTCATAATTTCTTGATCAAGTGCTTCATGGTCAAAGTGATTGAAAGCATGGTCTATATCTATGACCAGATGAACAAGAGAATGAATAGACTTTTTGGGCAGCGTGGCACACCAGTGCATTAGGTGTCCTTGAAGTGTGTAGATGAACAATGCACAACTCATGTATTTTTCAAAGAATCCATGTCTTTCGCATGAGCCTACAATGTTGACTGCGTTCCTAACCAAGGTTATGTCGCTGCCACCATCATATGTTTTATGAGACAAGTTACCCAAGAGATTTTTTGAGATAGTGAAATCATTACCAAAAGACATACATTCTGGAAGAGAAACTCTATAGTTATTCATGATAGATGTGTAGAGATTCAAAATAGATGTGAGGCCTCAGCTTGTCATCTGGCCCTCCTTCTAGCACCAAAATTTTGACGGTGTTGGACCTGCAAACATGTAAGGGGATCTCCCTAGTAAGAAGTCCCAATTTGACATCATAATGTTTGGTGTAGGAGTCCTAGCAATGGGTTGTACGATAATGCCTTGGCCATGATTTCACATAGAGGCAAGTAAGATGTCCCTGTTGGTAGCAAGGGTGTGACAGTTGCAGTAAGTCAAGGAAGGTGCATGAGAGGTTCTGACACACTGAGGGTGAGGTGAGTGTGCACCTTGGAAACCTGTAATATTATGTAACTTGGAAGGGAATACACAAGCAAAGATGCATCACAACATGGAAGGCAAGTTGGCAAGCAATCCAAAGTGATGGTTAAACCAACAACAAATTTCATAAATATTCATACATACATACACAAATATACATGCGTGCGTAAGAAAACCAATACATATATCATTTAGAGTAAACTAGATAGCATAGAATACAATACAACGTAGGCATGAAACGTGTCAACGCTTGTTATACTAAGAAGTGTAAGTTCCAATCATACAATACATCCATGTCAAACCACTAGTTCTGATAGCAAAACGTTACAGCCACAACTGCCTACTCCTCCAAAGAGATATACTAGCTATGTGCAGTGGAGAAGCCAAGGCTTGTTATGATATTGTCCAAGCTCTCTCCAAGATAGTCTTATTGGAAGCTTGGTTGACCAAAAGCCTTTACAAGGAGTTATGAGGTTCCATTTATAGAAATGGGTGGGATGACCCTTGACACTCCCCTTTGTGACAATTCATATACCCTCATGACTCTTCATCTACTCTATGATTGTTACATCCAACTATTGACACTTGAACTTCCACTTGGCACGACATTATATTACAATGCACATGTGCTCATGTGAGATAAAATGGCTTGAGCAAGCCATGCAAGGCATCACTGACACTCAGTCCCTTGTGGTGAGGCCAACTCTTTGACATGTGTGATGGTGAAGGTGGTGAGCTGATGCTAAGCTTGGTTGTCCGTGATGGTGTGCATGCACCCCATGGTGACATCTTGTTGAAGCAAAATCTTGCCTCTATTGCATCTGGGTGCATTGGTATGGCTCCTCCATCCAAATCGTCTACTAGCATATGCATGGTCTTCTTAGGTGTGACGAATCAGCAAAACACTGGTGCATAGTGTCTGTGTTGATCTTCTAGTGTGTGTTGGTGGTCATGCACATCAACTGTCAATTACAAGTTCAGCTCCAATTGGACTTCCTCCTTGTCCTCGCCTTGGTGAGTGTGTTGAATGGGTGGGATTGCATACATGCACACAATGACATGCATGTTTCTGCATTCCCTTGCATGCGATCAACAACGCTTCTCACCTTGTTTGCTTTATGCCAGCTACTAGGATGGATCTATCACTTGTATAAGCGTAGTTTCATCCATGATTGCATGTTGTGCCACTTTATGTTCATGTTCCTACTGCAACTCATTCGCTTGTTTGTGTAGTTCATGTTTTCCTTGACTTGCTGCTTCAGCACATGCAACTCCTTCTTTGTTCCATTCTCTGTCTTCGCACGATCTTCATGTCACGTCATCACCTCATATCCCGAGTCTCCAAAGTTTCTTTTATCACTAGTGGATCTTTTTAAGCTTGCAACTTTGTTCCGCCTTTATGTTGTCAACAACCTTCCTCTTACATTCATTGCATCCAATATGTTTCCTTCAACTGTTGTTCATGATGTTGCTTGTTGTGATGTTGCTGTCGTCATATCTTGATGTCCTTGTCTACAGACAACTTGATATCTTTGTGTTTAGGCAAGTTCATAGACACTTGATCGACTACATCCCCAAGTGTGCTCCAAACAGTGTCTTCGACTCTGCTCTCTTAGAAACCATTATACCTGTACTGCTGAGAGGCAGATAAACACCTGCGATACCTGGAGACATGGAAACACTCATGACAAGAAATATGTCAGTCTAAAACAAAAATGAACTTGAGAACTAACTTGCAACATATCTGAGTGACTGATCATGAAGGTTGCGCAATTTCTGGCAAGAGGTTGGGAGACTGACTACCAAGACTGCACAAGGAATAGTCTGGGATGCTACGGGGTTGAATGACTACTGGAACTGCGCAATTCACAGTCCAGTCTAGCTTATGATTAATGGAATTGTGCAATGGGTAATATTAGTTGGAAATGGTTGTAGGCTGAGTGACTGCATTGCGCGATTTTCTGGGCCAGCAGTCACTTTTCCTCATAATTATGTAATGCAAGATTTGAAGATAGTCACTAGGTAGAAATGTGCATTTACTGAGAGGAGGACAAAGCCTTCCCTCTCAGGATTGCGTAATGTTGTCTTGGGAGGCAAAGTCCGGGCCAAGGCTGCCCAGACTCGTTGACGAGCAACTGAAAGTGAATGTGAATGTGAATTAATGGTGATACTAAGTATAAGCATAAGTGGATGATCGTGCATGCAAACAATGAATGAAATATTCATAAAATGGAACAACATGCATGTGGGTGAGGCAAGTCGCCGATTCGACGGTCATTCATGAAAAACAGTTTCATGCATGCCACAACTATGAGATGTTAACCAAAACTAAAATGGTTCTAGTACAAGATAGTACATATCAAAATGACAGTAAGCACTCATTGAAATCAAGAAGATAACATTCATACAAAGCGAAATACAAAAAGCGCCAGAAATGCAACACAAGACATGTGAAGTGGGCTTACCCCAAAACAGTTGAGCTGAATGTGCCGACGGCTCCTAGATGCAATGTGGGATGTCAGAGCCGCAAGTTTGATGTTAGGAATGAGCTCTACAACATCCAGTTCATGATTTTTCAAAAAATCAAAGATGTGACACGCATGCCACAAATCTAGGAAGAGTGACCCTTGGTGGGAGGTTTTTGAGATGATCCTTGCATGCAACCTCCAATTGCTAAAAGTAGATCCCTAAATCAAGGGATGCCTTTGCATGTTGCCTTAGGAGAAGAACCCCATGCATGCAAGTCTATTTTTCTCGGTCCTGGAGGGAACTGGTCAACTCAGTTGCACATGCAAGAGGCTGCTTAACTGCTGGGAGAAAATGCACATTTCTACCTAGGAGCTGGACTGGCTACTCAGAAGATTTGTGCAATTTTTGGGCAGAGCAACTGATTGCTACCCAGATTTGCACAAATTCTGGGTTGAGCAGCCCAGCTAGGAAGGATTGCACAATTTTTTGGGTGAAGCTTGCTCAGCAGAATTGCGCAATTCTGGGGCCCTGCAGGCTTCCAATTAGGATTGCACAATTTATGGAGGGAAGGCTAGTTTGCCTCCAGATTTGTGAAAATTCTTGAAGGAGCTACTCAGCTTGCTACTGGACCAAGTCCGTATAAACAACCTGTGAGGGTAATGCATCAAGGTTTGATCGAGAGGCTATCTTTCTGCAAGAAAATCACTGGAGCTTGTGTACTTGATGAAGCAAGACATACTACTGTGAAGGTTGGTAGGGAGGCTCCAAAACAAAGCTAAGGAAAAATTTTGAAGGGTGGTTGTAGCCGCTACAAAAGGTGCGCGTAAGTAGCTAATTGACCTGTTCAGGGTCTGCAAAATCCAATCGTAAATCTTCACGGAGGTCTAGAGGTTGATTGAAGGAAGTTACGACAATAGGTCGTAGGAGTACAGAGGTCTACACGAAGGCATATCTAGGTCGCCAAAAGGACATCACATTGATCTCTAGGTGTGGAAACTTGGTTCTAGCATCCCCCCTTACTACTTCAGTTGAGACTTCAGTCCAGACACCGTGGATTGATGTTGAAAGGGCCAGTAGTGTAGGGATTTATTTGGCACAACTAACTCTCAACCTGGATCAGGACCACTAAGCCAACAAATGTTACGTTGTCAGGACTAGGATCTGCGTAAAGTGATGTGTGATGTCATTTCACTGGAATCCGACCAAGAAGGAAATTGAGAAGTGGTTGGATAGAAAGATCCACGAATTCATGGCACAAGAAAACAGGAATTTGCGCCTGACAAAAGAACAGTGGTTGGAAATATATTTATACATAGAAATACACAAAATCTTCTTCTGCACCTTCCCAATTGAACTATACAAGTGGATTGCTAAATTGGCAAACGACTAAGGAAGGTGGAGGCTTGGCGATCTAATAGTGTGGACCCTGGACCTCATGTGGAGGTTGGAGGCTTCTAAAGATAATATTGTGTGCACAGTTAATCACTGAGTTGATCGAGTCATCGAAGGATTTTTTACAGAGTTCACAGTTGATACCTCAGTCAGCTACAACGAAGCAAAGTGATTTTTCTTCAAGGGACCACAAGGTAAGTATTTGAGATCCTTGAATACTTCGATTAAGATTCTCTTTTGTGAAAAGTAGGTTATGCCATTACCTTAATGTTTGGATCTACATGAAGTCAACAAAGATTTAGAAATCAAGGAAAAACATGTTCTAAATATAGTCCATTGATTGGACCTCCTTCAAGTGATGACGAGGAAGTAGCACAGGCTTCACCAGTGAGCATTGTCTAGTTGATAAGGCAGGGTGTTTCGTGTATACCTCATCCGTCCACACCACCTCCACCTTCACCTCCACAACATACACCTTCACCCACACTGCCACCACCACCACTGCTGGTCAACATTTCGAATACGATGAAGTTGCAAGTTTTCAAAGGCTTAGGAAGTGAGGATTCAGATCAGTTTTGGTTTGTTGTGAAGGTTGTGTGGATAGCACAACAAATTACGGATGATAATATAAAGAAGGTGCAGTTAGTCACATTCCTGCAGGACCACACACTAACATGGTATGTTAAATATTGCACAGATAATCCATTGGCATTTGTTACACAGTAAAATGTCACTGCCATCATGTCAGTCTCCCTACTGTGTCATAAAACCACATTCACCTCACTTATGCTCTCTAAAATGGCTAAAAACCCTCTTTGCCTAAGTTAATTGAATCATCGCGTCTGTTTATTAAATAACCGCGCTGACTGGCGGAAGATAATGTAAATGCTGCGCTGCCAGCGTGGAAGCACACGTGTTTTCCGTGCTGGTCCAATTTCACAGACAGCGCACCCTCCGCTTGTATCATTGAGCGCTGACCAGACCTCTTCTATAATTGATCTACGATGCCAACGCGCCAACCCAGTTTTGCACCCGCGCTGATCCTGTTTAGGCAAGTTTGTTCTAACAGCCAACCTTCCAGATGACTCCAGACTTGGCTGTTAGCATTGTTGAGGTCGCCATCCTTTCTCTGACATGTTTGTTCAACTGATCATCCACTTATCTTGGGGGAGAGCTCATCCTTTACCTATTCATGGAGACTCCTTCTCCTTTATAAGCCTCCTCCATTGCCCATGAGCAGCTAGTTTTTGGAGTTTGGAACATATAGACTTTGATTGAGGAATTCTTAGTGCATTAGTGCTGCTCTTTGTAGGCATTTGGTGTGTTGTGTGAGGATTGCTTTGAGCTTGAGGAAGGTCATGAGTTTGTTGCCTTGTATGTGACAGAGAGACCTCTTTGACTTGGGAGATTTGCTTCAAAGGTGAATGCTTGGAAGACATGCTGGCTGGACCCTCTAGAGAAGGACCCAGCGTCAGGACGTCGGTTGTACCTTACTCTATTTTCTGATTAATAAAGATAGATGACTACTCTTATGGTTCCATTTCCATTTGTCCTATGAATGATTAATGTAAATTGTATCCTTCATGACTGATACATAGTTGTTTTTAGTAGATTTTACGCTTGTGTTTGCTCTCTCTTTGCTTGTGCAGGTGTCCGTCCGCGAGGATAGTGGAGGACTGTGATCGGCTGGAGCGAAGGAGCGAGAGAATCATCTCTTCGACAAACATAGCGCTGGAATCCAAGTAGGTTTCTTTTACCCACTTGTTAATTACAACTAGGAACATGCAGTGTAGCATTGTTTGATTGTTGCTAGACCCCCTTTGGGCTAGTAGGGATCGCCTCTATCCGTAGAGGGGATTTACCTCTCCAACAATTTGGCGACTCCACTGGGGAACTTGCTTGTCTCTTTGTAGTCCACCCTTGTTTTGATTTGATTATTGCTTCTTTGTCAAAGTTTGGGGATTGATTTGTTGTTGATTTGTTTCCTGGTTCATCCTGGGAACTGCTTTAATTGCCTTGAAAGCTTGTTGCCTTGGTTTGGGGATTTTTGGTTAATTTTTATTTGTTTTTTAGCCTCAGTGCATTTTATTCCAGAACAGGTGCGTTGACATCGCACAGACCTTTCTCTGTCTTCCCTGTCATCGTGTTTATACATTAAACAGTCGCGCTGACCCTGTTTTCGGTCCAGCGCCCTTTATCCGTGTCCTGCCGCGCTGACAGCGCAAAGTTGCTACAAACCTTTTCTTGTCATCGCTTTGTTGCTGAGGGGTCACCCGCACTGATCCTGTAAAACTCTTTTTTGTCCAAATCGACCTCCTAAACCTCTTGGTTTGGCTGTCCCCTGCTTTTTTCCACTTGGCTTTTGGCTTGTTTATTTTGTTTAAGCTGTAACTCGCTCACTTGCGAGGCCTCGTTCCGCGAGGGTTCGTTTATTGCTTGTTTTCAGTTTTTGCAAAGCCTTCCTTTTTGCTTTCGTTGCTTGGTTTGCATTTCGTCTTGACTTTTGCGATTACTGAAGTGTGTCGAATCGTCGCTTGTCTGGTTTTAGACTCTCATCCTTCGGGTGTTCGCTTTTCTCCATCGATCTCACACTCAAACCCTAGGGCATCTAGTGGTCGTGTGTGTATAGCCTCCCGTTCGGGATCTTGTGTTCTTGGTTGACCACCCAACTTCATTCTTGTTTTCACATTTGTTTGGTGATTGTTTGAAAGTGTTTGATTGTGTTCCAAGTGATTTTCTTTCCTCCTTTGAATTCCTCGGTGTCTTGTTGAGCTTAGATCACATAGCTCATAAGCCTTCGTTTTCCTTTGATTCGAGAAACTGGTTTTTAGTGACTTGGGAATTGTCTTGTGTGTGCATTGAGTGATTTTAGTTTTTTCACTTAGTGTTGCTATCTCTCTAATTCATTTAAAAGAACTTTTATGTCATTGAAAAGTAAAGCAAACTAGTGTCTTTTAAATTTAATAGTTGAAAGGAAAAGAGCATTTCGTTGTTTTGTACTTTCAAGAGAAAAGTTTCATTTCCTTGCTATTAGTTGCATTAGGTTGCGTGATTGCTTGAATTTGTTTTGTTTGTTTGAAAGATTCTCAACCTTTTTTAGTTAGAATTCATCGAACAAAATGATGATCTTTGGCATATAGTTGCATTTAGGTGTTTTTGAGAGATCATACGGTAGGACCTGAAACTAAAACTTAATTCAAAGATCAACTGTAAAATAAACCAAATTTATCTAAAAACGCATTGGAACTTAACGTGAATATCTAGAGGTCTTAGCTAGAGACGTGTTTCGGCATCTTTAAACCTAGTAGCTTAACCGTTGAGTGGTTGGGTGATCCTCACGGTTGAAACAGATAAGTGGCTAGTACGGATTGGGCTCCCACGTACCGTCGCGTATATATGGGGAGACTCCATTAGGCTTGCATCCTTTATCCATAGGAAGCCGAGTCTGCCACCTTGTGAACCATAACACACCGAACACATCATTCGGGAAGATTGACTGCAGTACGTAAAGTCCTTGGTTCTCATATGATTGCCAAGGTGTATATAGCAGTTTTACGGGTTGCTTGGAAAACCTTTTTGCCTAGAACTTCCAGAGTAGTCACTTTTGATCCTTTTCAGACTCTCTAAAAGAAAAGGTGTAAGTGAGTGTCTTGTCACTTCGTGCTCATTAAAAATTCGAAGTAGATAGAGTCATCTTTTCATCCTTTTCTCGACTCTCGAAACATGAAAAGGTCAAGTTCAGTTCCTGTGTTTTAAAATTCATTTGGCCACGATAATATTACTCGGTTAGATCTTATGTGCGTTTAGTTTGAGTAGGTTTTATCGTTAGCTTATTTAGGGTCTTTGTTGGGTCATCCTGGCGGATCCATCAACTCCGTCTTCGATCCCAAGTGAAGAAGGGTCCCCATCTTCTGTTGCCCCTGAAACTCCGGTCTGTGACGCTCTTTCCATTGTTCCGAGCGTACAACCGTTGAATTCTCGAGCTCCAGAAGACGATTTTTACGAGTTCTTTTACAACCCTATTTGGGAGCCCTCTGACGAGTCTTATCCTGCCACTCCTGTCAGTGCTCCATCTTCGATGGCTTCATCCGATATGGGCGACGCTTCTCCAGTGTCTAGTGGCCCAGCCGTTATGTCGAGTATAGACACTCCCATTCCGGCAACATCCCCTGTTATCTCTACACCTTACACCGTTACGTCTTTAGGGCGAACGGTTCCAGGGCGTTACAGGTCATTGCGGGATGCTATGAACTCGGCAGTCTCTTCTTCTGTTTGGGGTCACAACGTCGTCCCTACCACAGGACCGTTTGTTTCCCAAGCCCCTCATTCTGCTGTCACAGCAGTCCCCACCAACCCGACCATTTGTGTCACGGCCTCAACTCCAGTTGTTAGTGAGGTCACAGCTTCATCCGCTGTCACTTCTACCGCGGGCCCATCTCGAGGTCCAACGCAGAGTGGTGAACCATCTCCTTCTTCTAGAGTTGTGCACCCTGTAAGTGATGCTCCTCCTGCTTCTGAGTATATGACAGAGGAGGAGGCATATTTTGAATACTTGCGTAATGTCCAGAACCTGGATGGTCAAGGCCCGTACTATGATGCTGAGAATCATTATTTGTACACCTCCTTGCCTCAAATTCCTTATGATGAAATTTCCGTTCCATTAAACGTGGATTGGGGCAACACCGGATATGGTGGCAGCGAGTACTATCCAGGACAAGGAGAGCAAGGACCACCTTACCAGGGTTATCAGCCTTACGTGCAGCCTAATTATGGGCAGCAGTATATAGGTCAAAACTACCCTGGTCAGCAAGGAGGCCCACAAGGACAACCTCATCAAGGGCAACCTTTGGTCTCTAGTGGTCCGGCGTTTACATATCTTGGGCAACCTTCAGGGAACCCGGGGCAACCCAACGCCCAACAAGGTCAACCAGGTACCCAACAAGGCTACCCTTCAGGGCAACCTCACGGGAACCCGGGACAACCCCATGGGCAACAAGGTCGACCTGTAAACCAGCAAGGAAACCCTTCTGGGCAAGGGGGCCCGCCTTACATCCAGCAAGGCCGGCCTACCACTCAGCAACCCTCTGGTCACCAGGAACAAACCTCGGTTGCACAGGGGCCACCCCTCACCCAGCAAGCTCGACCTTCTGGGTGAGTAAGGCCGCCCCCAATCCAACCAGGGCAACCCTCTGGCTAGACGGCTCAGAATGCAGGCGGGTACCAATCCTGACCTCCTCTTTCAGGTGGGTTTCAATCCCAGCATCCATATCAAGGTGCGTACCAATCCCGGCCTCCGTATTCAGGTGGGTACCAATCCTAACCTCCTTACTCAGGCAGGTATCAATCCCAACCTCAGTACTCAGGCGGGTACCAATCCCAGCCTCCGTACTCTGGCGGGTATCAGGCCCAGCCTCCCTATTCGGGTGGGTACCAATCCCAGCCCCAGCATTCTGGTGGATATCAATCCCATCAAATGCCACCTGGTTCACAGGCCCAGTACGGATACCAGCAACCCCAGGGACAGAATCCTTACATCCCTTATTAGAATTACCAACAGCCGCAGGGTAATCCTCAACCGAATTATCAACAACCTGTCAGTCAATATGGTAACCAATGGGGTGGTTGGGGGCAGAATCAGCAACCTGGTTTCAGGAACAACCCCTATGGACAAAATCCTTATGGACAAGGCCCTTACAGACCTGGTCCATCGGAACAAGGACAATGGGGGCAACCTGGAGCTGGGTGGAATTCTGGTTCCACCTCATATCTGCCGCAAATGTCGTTTAATCCACAGTTACCATTTCTAGCCACGTTGGAACTGCCCGATGTGTCAAAGTTGATGAATGATCCCATTCTACACGATCCACAGTGGCCACCAGTTCCAACTAAAATTCCAAGTGACTGTCCCAAATTTGATGGGAAGGCCGGAGAGGACCCTCAGGCTCATGTCATGACGTATCACTTATGCTGTTCGTCGAATTCATGGCTCGATGATTCGATCCAACTTCGCCTCTTTCAAAGGACCCTCACTGGTTCGGCAGCAAAATGGTATATTGAATTGTCTCGTGCATCATTCCATGATTTCAATTCGCTGGCTATGGCATTTTTGAATCACTTTAAGCTACCCATTCGGTATGAGACGGAGACTCATCTCCTTACGTCTCTTAAGCAGGACACTGCTACACACATCTTCGATCATATCCATGAATGGAGAAGGCGTCGCACGTTAATCAAGTTCTGGATACCTGATTTCCTCCTCACCAACTAGTTAACTACCTCCTTTGTCCCCCAGATTGCAAGGGACATCGCCATGGGGGCATGCGTAACTGAAGAGTAAGCGATCACGCGCGCTCAGTACCTAGACTTAGTCTATTCTCAGTCTGGTACTTTGTATGATTATTTTCTAGACGCCCCTAGGCCCGACACATCCAAGGCTCCACCTAAGCCATCTGTTGATGGAGTCATAGGCTCTGTAGCCCAGGCCTCTAAGAAGTCATCCAACTTTGGGAAGCAGAAGCCTAGTTCACCCAACGAGAACCCTTCCCAGGGCATTGTTATTTCCAGTAATACTTCCGAGGTGAATTCCGTTCAGTCTTCTACGACAGGAAAAGCCTCGAAAGGTAAGAAAAAAGAAAAAGGGAAGGGGAAGAATAAACCCGATCAACCCAAGCAGGAATCATCTAAACCTCCTGGTGAGGAAGGTGCTAAGCGCAAGCCTAAGTATCCGTGCCTCATTTGCGAGGAAGACCACTATAATAAGGACTGCCCTAGGCGGGCCGAAGTTAGTCGGTTGTTGAAAGGTGCTCAAGGGATCCCTGCTGTTTTGAAAGAACCCTTCCCCTCTCAGCAGACCCAGATGGTAGCTGATCCTTCTTCGTCCTCTCCTTTCGGTTCTCAGGTCTTCATGGCTGGAACTATTCCTATTCATGTTTCAACTCAAGCTAAGGATTATCCGTCATCCGCAGGGAGGGAGCCAGAGGTTCCCTCAAGTGCTCCTCTGTCTAGCTCTGGTCCTCTCCATATCGAGAGACCGAGTACCGAGACGACAATCCGACCCCCTCCCAAAGGGGTACTCAGGAGGTCTTCCTATAACCCAAATGCTCATACTGCCCAGCACTACAGCATCGTGGAGGATTTAGCGCAGGCTCCGTCTGCCATGTCCGCATTAGAGGTCCTTCAGAGCTGCCCCCCCCAGAGGAATTCCCTGCTATCGGCCATCGGTGGCATAGACCCAGCGGACTCGGATTTAATCACTTTCGATCTCGAGAGTCATGTGCCGCGACTGCCTCATCAAATAGCTTTCCTTATACAAGTTGTCATCAATTCTAAAATGATCCATCGTACAGTTATTGATGAGGGTGCCTCGACCTGCATCATGTCTGTTGCATGTTGGAAAGCCATCAGGTCTCCGACGTTGAGTCAGTCCTCGACAACCTTGGAAGCGTTCGACGGGAGAGAGTCTCGTCTGTATGGTATCCTTCAACGGCTACCGATTACCTTAGAAGGGAAGACTGTAGAATTTGAAGTTGAAGTTGTAGACGCCAGTCTTACATATAATCTTCTTCTGGGCCGAAGCTGGACGTACGCTATGCGTGCTGTAGCTTCGTCTCTCTTCCATGTCAATTCGCTTTCCCATCAGGGAAATTGTCACGGTTGAATCAACTCTCGTTTTCACTTCCTCTTCTGAGGGAAACGTACCCTTCGTTGAGCATACCTCAGTTCCTTATGAAAATGTGGGAGCCGGGCTCTTTAAAGAACCCGCCCTTATGGGTGATTTTTCCCTCCCACCTCCCAACTTCGCCTCGATCTCGATGATCTCAGTTCGTTCTGATCCTTGGATCCTTCCATCCATCGACCAGATAAAACCTTGGGGCGAGGAGATGTCGTTGAGCCCAGCCGAGCTCAACTACATCGAAATTGTCGCTGCATCGGCTTCTCATGATGAACCCACCGTCTCAAGTGGGGCGCTTGACTCAGATGATTTTCCCCCTTGGGTAGGAGAATACACCTCTTCAGATCCATTGAAGGAAACATTTCTTTCCGATGAGGCTATTATAGAGACGATGTCTCTGGATGAACGACTGTGGTTCCCTCTTCACCACCATTCTTCCTTTCTCCCTACCTCCCAGGAAACTTTACTATGTCTCGCGCGGTTTGCCTCATGTCTCCCTTTTCAACCCCTTCAGATGCCCATTCAAATCTATCATACAACGTCGGAAGGAAATTTAGGGAACATCACGCAAACTCAACCGATCGACATCTCTGTCAAGTCAGGGATTGTTGAGAATATTTACATTGGAGTCACCTGCTTTCCCGAGGAGATTCAGGTTTACATTGCTCTCTTTCATGAATTTCGCGATGTCTTTGCATGGTCATATGAAGAAATTCCCGATATTGATCCGTCTATAGTTGTGCACGAGATACCAACGTATCCTGAGGCCAAACTTGTTCGCCAGTGTTTGCGTCCCGTGCACCCCCGCAAGGTGGCAACCATCAAAGCAGAGGTTGAAAATCTTCTTAAGGCAGGATTTATCTATCCTATCCCACTGACAGAATGGGTCTCAAATATTGTCCCTATCGATAAAAAACAGGGCACCATTCGTGTCTGCGTTGACTACCATGATATCAACAGAGCTTGTCCAAAGGACAACTACCCCACTCCATTTATCGATCAACTCATTGACGAGTGTGCGGGTAGCAAGATTTATTCGTTCATGGACGGTTTTTCTGGTTACAACCAGATCAACATTGCTCCGGCAAATCAACATAAGATGGCCTTCATATGTCCCTGGGGAACCTTTGCTTATAAAAAGCTCCCCTTCGGCCTCAAAAATGCCGGCGCTAATTTTCAGCGTGCGATGTCGTATGCTTTCCATGATATAAGACAC
>APFE031717399.1:109857-155073 GCA_000404065.3 Pinus taeda | reverse complement strand
TCTTTCATTAGTAGTATCCGTGCACTTTAGGAATTGGTGTCTGTATGCATTGAATGACTACCGTTGTTGTCTTGGTTTTCTTGGTTTGGAAATGATCTCTCTACCCTCTCATAAGTAGGTGTTCATTCAAGAAAAAGGATTTTTCGTGCATTCTAGCTGCATCCTAGGATTTATTATATACATACAGTAAGGCCTGAAAACTGAAACATAATCCAAGATCAACTCTAAAATGAATTTAATGAATCTAACAACCTATTGGAACATAACACACACTATTTAGAGGTCTAGGCTAGAGATGTGCTCCAGCATCGTTAAAGCTAGTCACTTTTGTTTCCACTCAAGGTTGGGTGATTCCTCCTTCTGTGACTCAATAGTGGTCTAGTACGGACTTGTGCTCCCACGTACTGTCGAGTATATGGGGAGACCCCACTAGGTTATCATCCTTTATCAATAGGAAGCCATTTTTGCCGCCTTACAAGCCGTAATGCACCGAACACAACATTTGGGAAGATTGACTGCCGTACGGAAAGTCCTTGATTCTCATACGACTGCCAAGGTGTATATGAAGTTTTACGGATTGTCTGGTAAACCTTTTTCCTAGTTGTCCAGAGTAGTCACTTTTGCTCCTTTTCAGACTCCCTAAAGGAAAAGGTTCGTCTGAGCACTTGTCACTTCAGGCTCATTAAACATTCCAAGGCGACTAGAGTCATCTTTTGGTCCTTTTCTCGACTCTTTAAAGATGAAAAGGTCAAGTTGTGTCCTTTTGTTTTAAAATTTATTCGGCCACGTTCACATTTACCCTGTTAGATCTTGTTTGCGTTAGCTTGAGTAGGGTCCTTTCTCGTTAGTTTTCCTAGGATTTTTGAATCGAATCATCCTGGCAGAATCATCGATCCTGTCTCCCGTTCCAAGTGACCAAGGGTCTCCTTCTTCTGTTGCTCCTGAGACACTGGTTGGTAGTGGTACTCTCCCTGTTATTCCGAGTATCCAACCACTGACCTTTCACGCTCCAGAAGATGACTTTTACGATATCCATTGGAACCTCGTTTGGGAGCCTTCCGAAGAGGATATTCCTATTACTCCTCCTCATGTTTCAGTTCTAATGTCTTCCTCTAACATGGATGACACATACCCCATCACGAGTGAAGCATCCGTTGTGATGAGTGCTGAAATTCCTATCTCAACGGAAACTCCACCCTTCAATGTCACCCCTCTCGGTGTCATGTTTCCCTTACGCTATAGGGCTTTGAGGGATGTTATTAGTTCTAGGACCTCCTTTACAGGTTCTATGTGGGATCACAACATCACTCCGACTTTGGGGTCTTTTATTCCTCAAATTCACAATACATCTATCACTTCAGTCCCGACTATTCCAACTGTCTGTGTAGCTTCTTCAACGGCTGTTGTTGGTGTCGTCACCGCATCCTTAGTTGTGACCACTTTTGCTAGACTGTCCCCCGGTTTAGCAAATAGTGGCCCATCGGCACCTACATCCGGAGTTGTCGATCCTATGCTTAATGCCCCACCTTCTTCTGGTTCCATTCCAGCAGGGGGGGCATACGATCAGTATTTGCAAGCTGTCCAGAATCTGGGCTCGCAAGGACCTTTCCATTACTATGATCCCGTAGTGCATCACCTTTATCTTGCCGGATCCTTGCCATCTCAGCCTACCGTTGAGGTCTCGGTTCCATTATCGGTTGCTTGGGGCACCATTAGTTATCATGGTGGCCAGTACCTCCTCCAAATTTCCAAGGACAACCTTATCAAGGTCATTCGTCGTACATGCATCCCTCCTATGGGCAGCAGATTATGGACAATCTTATCCAGGGCAGCCATCGGGCCCACAAGGACAACCCTTTCAGGGACAACCTTCAGCCTATGGTGGTTCATCTTTTACTTATCTCAGGCAACCCTCTGGAAATCTAGGACAACCTTATATGCAACAAGGACAACTTGGGGTTCACTAGGGATACCCTTCTGGGCAACCCTCTAGAAATCTAGGACAACCTCATATGCAACAAGGACAAGCTGGGGTCCAGCAGGGATACCCTTCTGGGCAACCCTCTAGAAATCCAGGACAACCTTACATGCAACAAGGACAACCTGGGGTCTAGCAGGGCTACCCTTCTGGGCAGGGTGGTCAGCCTTACGTATAGCAAGGCCAACCCACTGTCCAGTCTGGTCAACCATCTGGGCACGTTGGTCAACCTCAAATCTAATCAGGTCAACCAACTGTCCAGTCTGCTCAGCCATCCGGTCCATCAGGACAGCCCTTAGTTGTCCAAGGACAACCCACTACCCAGCAGGCTCAACCTTCTAGGAAAATGGGTCAATCTCAACCTTAACTAGGTCAACCTTCTGGCCAAGTGGCTCAGCCCCAATCCTCTCAAGGGAATCTCTCTGGGCCTGCTCAACCGGGCATGCAAATGGTTGTTGCTTCTTAATCCCCATCCGTTTTTAGCCCCAGTCTGGGCTCCAGACCCAAGCTGGTCTTCAAATGAAGGTTGGATCTTAGTCTCAACCTCCTTATCAAACACAGCCTGTCTCCCAGGTTCAGTATGGATCCCAACAACCTTATGGTTTCCAACAATCCCTAGGGCAAGCTCAATTTTCCCCATATCAAAATTACCAACAAATGCAGGTGAGTCCTTATCAGAATTACCAGCAACCGTATGTTGCTCCTGCATATCAAGTTGGTAACCAATGGAATGTTGGGGGGTAGATCTAGGGTCAGCCGTCCAGTTATAGCTATAACCCCTATGGAGCCCAGCAACCTTATGGTTTCCAACAATCCCTAGGGCAAGCTCAATTTTCCCCATATCAAAATTATCAACAAATGCAGGTGAGTCCTTATCAGAATTAGCAGCAACCGTATGTTGCTCCTGCATATCAAGTTGGTAACCAATGGAATGTTGGGGGGCAGATCTAGGGTCAGCCATCCAGTTATAGCTATAACCCCTATGGATAAAATCCCTACGGACAGAACCCTTATGGGCCAAGTCCGTCTACACAAAATCCATGGGGGCAACCAATGACTGGATGGAACCCTGGTGCTACCTCTTACCAGCGGCCACAGATGTCCTTTAATCCTCAGTTACTCTTCTTAGTAATGTTGGAGCTGCTGGATGTGTCCAATCTGACCAATGATCCTATTCTTCATAATCCTTCTTGGCCACTAGTTCCAACTAAGATTCCCGATGATTGTCCCAAATTCAATGGCAAAGTTGGAGAAGACCCCCAAGCTCACGTTATGACTTATCATCTATGGTGTTCGTAAAATTCGTGGCTTGACGATTCAATCTGGCTCCGCTTTTTTTAAAGGACCCTCACTGGCTCTGCTACTAAGTGGTATATTGAGCTAGCTCACGGATCTTTTCAAGATTTTAACTCATTGGCGATGGCATTTTTAACTCATTTTCAGTTGCCAATTCATTATGAGATGGGCACACATCTCCTCATGTCCCTTAAACAGGATATGGCCACGCACATCTCTGATCATATACATGAATTGTTACACAGCAAATTGTCACCGTCCCTACTACCCCTCTCCCGCATCTTGGAGGACTCATTCTAGGACCTATGAGAAGTGACATGGCCTACAAACACTTGCATTACATTCCCCTGAACATGAGCTTCATTTGCCCTGAAGACATCTCCTTCTAAAAACCCCTAAAAATAGCTCTTTTTCCATTGGCGCGGTTCCATAGTGCAGACCTCGTGCCAATGGGGGAAATCCTTCAAAGAGGGCGCGACAGTTGGCACTCTGTCATAGAGTCGTACCCACGCCAACCATAATCAATGGTGTTTCTTCAAAAACAAACGGCGGAAGTTTCGTCCTGACAAATTCCTGGACTGTATCTATCTTGAGTTGGGTGGTTTGGCTATGGATTTCCATAGAGAAGAAGTGGTTTTCCACCTCTCATGGAAGCTTCCTTGATGATATGGCCAATCCCATGATTATTGTGGATGATCCCAACTCCCCTTCCTCCATCTATAAAAGCTTTTCCATTTTCCTTGGCAAGCTAGTTCCAGCAATTGAGAATTGTCAAGTTTCCAAGAGCTTCATGTTGTAAGAGCCTTCTTAATTCCCATAAGGCCAAATCCAAGAAATGAGATTGTTGTTTCAATAACCAAAGAGAGAGAGGCTTGTCCCTATTCCCAACAAGCTTTGCAAGACATGTGCTACTGACTACCCAGCCAAAGGAGAATCTAGCGTCAGAACTTTGGTTGTATTCTTCTTTGATTATTATTAATGAACAACTATTGGTTATGGTTCCACTCTTAGTGTTATTTGTGATGATAATGAGTTATATCCTTTCTGACTGATATATAGTTGCATGTGCTAGATTTTATGCTTGTGTTTGTGTCGTTTCTTGTATGTGCAGGTGTCCATTCACGGAGATCGTGGGGATTGTGATCTGCCGAGGCAAAGGAATGAGAGCACCACCTCTTCTACAAGCACTAGCGTTGGAATCCAGGTAGGCCTTCATCACTGGTACGTTAATTTGCAATTAGGAACTTGCGCTAGAGCATTTGATGATTGTTGCTAGACCCAGTCTGGGCTAGTAGGGATCGCCTTTGTCGGCAGAGGGGATTTACCTCCTCAATAATTTGGCGACTCTGCTAGGGAGCTTGTCTTACCTTTTTGGTTGTTTCTTGATTTTTACCTGCTTGGTCAGCCTTCTAGGTTGAGTTATTTGTTGTTTCTTGCTTCTTGGTTTACCTGGTTATCGTTGACCTACTCTTGGATTGCTTCTTTTTTATTTTTGCATAGAAAACTTGACTGGAGCGCTTTTTTAGCATTATAGTCGCACCAATTGGCACTAGTTGTCAATATACAACCCACGCCAATCCTTAAAATGCGTTAGTTGCAGCCTGACAGTCGCGCCAGGCCTGGGAACTTTTAAAGTTTGCTTGGTTTTAAGCCTTCTGAGCTTGGTATTTGTTCTGGGTACATTTTCTTGACTTCTTGAGTGTGTTGGAGTCCTGTTTGACTGGTTTTAACCTTTACCCTTTGGGTGTTTGCCATTTTCTATCGATTTCACATTTTAGCCCTAGGGCATCTAGTGGCTTTGTGTGTCGAGCCTTCCTTAGGAATTTTTGGTCTTCTATTGGTCCAGTCGACTTTCTGATTGCTCCCTTGTACTCATTTAGTGGTTGTTAATAATTTCATTGTATTGTTTGAGTGACCTACCTCTTTTCACTTGAACTCCGCATTGTTTTGCTTTGGGCCTAGATTACACGGCTCATTTGTGTCTTTGGGAATTTTCTCGTTTTTGAAGGACTGCTTTGTCATGCAGGGATCTAATTTTGCTTGTATTGAGTGAAATTTTCTTGTTGTTACTCTTTTTATTATCATTCCTCAAAGTTTGTTTAGTGCATCTTGCCATCAACTTAAAAAAAAAACAATCTCTTTTGCTTTTCATTAGTTAATGTGAATTAGAGCTTTTCGTTGTTATTAGTGATTAGTGACTTTGAAGAAAAGTTTGTTAATTTCCATTAGCTGCATTAGAGATATTGTTGGTTGTTTTATGATCATTTTGTTTGTGTGAAACCTCTCAACTCTCTTAGAGCTAGCATTCATTGAATGAAATGATATATTGCAGCATATAGTTTGCATTTAGGAAATTTTGAGACATTACATACGGTAAGGCCTGAAAACCAAAACATAATCCAAGATCAACTTTAAAATGAACTGAATGAATCTAACAACGCATTGGAACATAACGCACATTGTTTAGAGGTCTAGGTTAGAGACGTGCTCTGGCGTCGTTAAACCTAGTCACTTTTGTATCCACTCAAGGTTGGGTGATTCCTCCTTCTGTGACTCAATAGTGGTCTAGTACGGAATTTTGCTCCCACGTACCGTTGAGTATATGGGGAGACCCCACTAGGTTGTCATCCTTTCTCCATAGGAAGCCATGTCTGCCACCTTATGACCCGTAACGCACTGAACACAACATTCGGGAAGATTGACTGTTGTACAAAGAGTCCTTGGTTTTCATATGATTGCCAAGGTGTATATGCAGTTTTACGGATTGTCTGGTAAACCTTTTGCCTAGTTCTCCAGAGTAGTCACTTTTGACCTTTTTCGAACTCCCTAAAAGAAAAGGCTCATCTAAGCACTTGTCACTTCAGGCTCATTAAACATTCGAAGGCGACTAGAGTCATCTTTTTGTCCTTTTCTCGACTCTTTAAAAATGAAAAGGTCAAGTGATGTCCTTGTGTCTTAAAATTTATTCGCCCGTGATCACACGCCCTGTTAGATTTTGTTTGTTGGCCATTTGATTATGTGTCTTGACTCTTTTTTAACCCCGTGTGTGCGATTTTCAGTTTTGATGGCAACTTTTCCAGAGTTCACCAACCCAGGAATCCCCTCTGAAGGGAATCCTGGTCATTTTCCTCCTTTTGGGAATGTTGGTGCTCCTTACATGGCGACGTTGTCCCTTCCTAGGTTAACTGTTGGGTTGCCTGTTTGATTGTTTTCAACCTCCATGGTCCCTGGTGTCTCCATTACTGGTCAATCAATGCCTCCACCCGAACAACATCATGTTGATTCGAAGGTGGACCTCTCCCCTTCTTCGCCTGTTTCTACATCCTCATCTTCTGCTTCGCCTGGTGCAAGTCTGGATTCAAGTAACTAGGTGGCTAAGAAGAAGAAGAAGAAGATGAAGAAGAAGAAGTCTCATAAGCAAGAGGCTAAAAGTACAGCTCCTGCCCTGAGTACATCTCAGGTCGGGCCACCTTCTGCTCCTCTGCAGAAGGTCAAATTTCCTTGTAAATTGTGCAAGGATGACCATCTTCTTCGTGATTGTCCTGGCCTTCCCAGGATCTTAGAAGTATGGTCTCATGATCTGGCCTGCCCCTCATCATCCTCTGAACCTCATGGCGATGCCACCCTATCAACTGGTAATGGTAAGAAGAACGGGAAGATTCGATTCCCCTGTAGGCCATGTGAAGGCAACCATCTCCTTCACCTTTGTCTGCTCATGGATTAAGCTTCCACTATTTTGGAAAGTCTTACAGCTTCTTCACCCCAACTTCCCATTGGTTATCAGAGGCTCTCTTCAGATCCTCTCCCTGTCGACAAAGAGATTGATTTAGATCCTTCTCTTGTCCATCCTCCTCTTTCCGAACCTGGTTGTGCTAAGCCTGTTTAGGGCCAACCATTGGTCGGAGAGAGTGTCAACTTGGGTTCACCGCCTGTTGATCACTTTGTTTCAGAAGAGCATCATGCTCATGTTCTTCTCATCTCGTCAGATTCTCCTAAGTCCGAGAAGGACTCTCCTATCCCAGCTGATCCCGAGAGTCCTTCTTTGGTTCTTGTAGAGTAGTGGGGCAATCATATGATTCCCCCACCAAGTAGTTCCGTTGTTTCCTTTGACTGGAGTCACCTAACTACTTTTCACCTTCCATCCCATGTGCCTTTCTAGATTACATTACATGCCTATGATAAGGTAGTACCTGGCACTGTCTTGGATGAGTATTCATCTGTCAGTCTTATACCTTCCACTACTTGGCAAGCTTTGGGCTCCCCACAGCTTGTGCCAATCGCGCAAAATCTGATGGCATTTGATGGAGGAACCAGTCAGCCGTTATGGATCCTTCCAAAGTTCCCTATTACTTTGGGAGGAAAAACCGTCTGTATCAATGTCCTGGTTACCCAAGGTGATTTAGATTTCAGTCTTCTCCTTGGTCGTGACTATGTTTATGCCATGGGGGCCTTTGTCTCTTCACGTTTACGTGTGGTTTGCTTTCCACATGACGGAAGGATCGTGACTATCGATCAATTATCGTTCTTTAGTCCCCCGGTGACTCCTGCGCAGTTGTCATCCCCTTCTGGTTTTTATCCACGAGTTGTATCTGCCCCACCACAGGTCAACTACGTGGCTACTTATCCTGTGCCTGTATCCAGTGATGCCGCCATCATGCATAGTGTCCTGGGGGCATTAGGTCCTGACTTCCAAGATTTGATCCTTCCACCGGGAGTGGCACTCTTGGAAGCTACGACTTCTTGTTCATTCTGATGAAGTTCGTGCGGAGCATAGTTCCTTTCCTATGTCAAGCTCCTTAAAAAAGGAAACTAGTTTTGGCCGGAGCATAGTTCCTTTTCCTGTGTCAAGCTCCTTAACAAATGAAATTAGGTGTCACGAGGATAGTTCTTTTAAGTGTGTCAACCTCATTAAAATAATGAAATACGAGCTCGTCCAATTCGAGTATGATCACAATATTGTCAACCTTCACTCCATTTTCAATGGACTAAAGCTTGGGGGGCATGTACCTCGAATTGAGACACGATGCTGGGGGCATGCTAGTTTCCCTTGTTTTCCAAGCCTAGTTTGCATGTGTGTGCGTTTAAGCTTGCATAAAAAATAAAATTCATTTCCAAGCATAGTTTGCACATGTGCTATCATGTGTGCTTTAAGCTTGTGTAAAAATAAAATATGTGATTGAATACATTTCGCACTGGGTCGTTTGTTATGCAACTGATACATTAGATTACATTTGTATTGGACATCCGCATGGCATATAAAAACATCATCACATGTAAAAGATACAACCATAAACATATGTATATATTATATATTTTATATATATATATATATATATATATATATATATATATACGTCGAAATGTTTGCACAGCATTCATCACATAGATCAAAAAATATACATGATTCATCTTAATACATCCAGAGACATGTCTCTCAAAAAATATGCATGAAAATAAACCCTAGATGTCTAATCCCTGTGGTGCTCACGATAGCACGTCACCGAACACACTAGGCATCTCAAGAGACGGTGGATGCGACTTGGCACTCCCACTCTATGTCTCTGGTACGCTAGTGGGACATCCGCCAGCCGGGCGTAATCCAGAATCCCCCAAGCAATTCCCTCGAGATTCTGGATCAGTTCCCCTCCCTCGGCACGCTCTTCCTGAGGGTCAGCTGCAGGCTGGTTTCTCTGCGAGATAGGAGACATGCCGGCTGGTCTCTCTGGGCCAACATTTGCATACACATATAACTGTTGTTAGAACGAACATGTATTAAAAAAAAAAATCATAAAACATAAAATCAAGAAGAGGTCATACCCAACTCTTCATCCCACTCATCTCCCTCTGGCAGTGGGAGATCTGGGTCACCTGTGAAGTCAGTCCCTGCATATGGCGAATCTTCGACCATAATCAGTTGACGATGTAGCCACCCAATGAACTCTGGCCTCCACGACATCTGTTGGCCTCCTCCCCCTCTGGGTATCAACGCTGCCTAGCGAGCCATTCTTGGCTCTCGTGGCACTGGATTAGCTACGATGTCCCCTTAGCCCTGAAAGATCAGTAATCGTTCTAGAATGAACATTACCAGGATAGAACCGTAGCCAAACTATTTCAGTTTTCCTCGCTTACACTTTGTAAGCTGTCTCTTCATGTTTGCAGTCACTGCTGTGACCCAATCAAAAATGGTGGGATTCAGACACTCTGTGGCCAATATGAGTTTGTTTTTTGTTGCCTCCCTGTGCCCCCGCAGCCTGCGTGATGGTAAATAACACCACCTTGAGTGTTAGATCCCGAACGGTGGCAATATCCACCTTTGCACTCCCGTATCCAAATTGTGCCCCTGGGCACACCCGTTCCATCACCTCACCCATCTTCTCACCAGATGGTCTGCTCCCTGTCAATATGGGCACTGGACCTCCGTGTGACAATCCCGTGATGAAATAGATGTCAGAAACATCCAGTTCCAATACTTGGTCTTGCAATCGGAACACTTGCTCGTTTTCGTCCCAAAGATTGATCAAGTAATATAAGAGCTCAGGTTGAGCTCGTAAGTAAGGCGTCAGGAAGAATTTTTTCAGCTTGCAATTCCTGAGGGAATCCATGCAAACTTCGTCTTCCATGGCCAATTCATCCACTCTATCGTGCTCCCTCTCTTTCCATTGAACCACCATTTTGCTCGGTTGCCTGCATCCACATGATCAAAAAAACCTTGATTAGATCTCTGGTAGGCTACGAAATGCATTGAAATCATTTAAAAATTTGAAATTTAAAGGAAAAAGTGCGCTTCGGTCGTTGGCGCGACTGTTTTTAAAACAGTTGCGCCCATTGGCACGGGTCTGTGCCCGATACCCGCGCCAATGGGCGCGGCCCTAATTTTTTCAAATCCCTCCACAGAGGTCGAATGACCAAAAGAAAAACATTAAAAAATGGATTAAAATGGAGTGCTAGGAAGCGCCTCTTACTTGGAACTAATGGAGCTCTAAATGGTCGCACGGATCTCTCACAATCGCCGCCCAAAGTTTGCACACCAAATGGACTACTGCTGCTCTTCAATTAGGTAAAAAGTAAAAAGTAATTTTGTTTTTACCATTTTGACATACTTATAGCTTTTTCAACTCAAAATAGGTTTTAAAAGTCATTTTTTATGAATAATTTAATATATTTTTGTCGAAAATGGGTTTTACACTTGCTTTTTGTGAAACGACAAGTTTTTATGCGACTTAGATGGTGAAATGAGTTGTATTTTATACTTTTTCGGACACGGTAAATACAGGAAAAAGTCATTTTGGAGTCATCTTTCAGCTCTTTTATGACTCTCTAAAAATGAAAAGATTGCCGAGTTATTCCTCTTGACTCGCTAAAAATAAATAAGAGGCGGTCGCCTTTAAAACTCTTTTCCGACCGTGTAAAGACGAAAAGATCGTCGGGCCCTTGTTGTTTCAGGCTCGTTAACGGTTACAAAACGACGTGATTTCGGTCGCTTTTTTACTTTTTCAGGTCGAAGTCACTAATCATGAAAAGTACTCCTCGATCGTAATGGTCGGGCGGTTCTTTCGAGCATTGTTTTATACTTTTTTGGGCTCAAGAGACACAACTTTATGAAAAAGGACCCCCCTAGAGTTTCCTTTTCTGCTGTCTTTTCAAACTCTGTAAACATGAAAAGACACTGAGTTCTTCCTTTGTCAGACTCGTTAAAACTTGATGGCATTGGATTCTGTCGAAATGACGCTTTACAAGCATATGCTATCCCCGTCAAGCTTGTTAATAAAAATAACTGGGGTACTCGCCAGAAATGGTGGGGAAAATGGAACCACAATTTGTCATGTCGGCAATATGTTGCTCTTGAACATGGCACTTGTCTGCATTCGTGTCTGGGTGGGGAAACCTCATCCCGTTTTTCACTTGCCTCCATGGGTTTGGGTGATCCTGTTTGACCTCTCATCTGCTCGTTGCTTTGTCACCATGACCTCTGATCGATTGATATCAAATACTGCCAAGTCCATTGTCATGCCGCCGATATGTTCAAGAGAAGTTGACCTCTATGAAATATCAACCTCCCTCTGATAACTCATACAATCGTGATTCATAAAACCATTATCTTCCTCTGTCTCATGTCGATGATGTGGGAAACACTATGGCCCACCTTCGATCAAGGTCGCTTCCTGTCGACTTCAGCTCATTATCCATGAAGTTGATCTAGAGACTCCCTTTTGGTGCCTTGGAGTGTGCATGCCCCAATGGCAGGTTCTTCGCATTCGACGTGAGGTTTTCATCATTGGCCTCTGATCGAATGATTCTGCGGGTGTTCAACGCCGACTCACTAATTTTCACACAGTAGATTGTACCTATAGTACCTTGAGGGCCATTGTCATTATTGGTGGTACCTCTCACGTCTGTTAACATCTTTCATCATTGGCTGGTAATCAGATGATGTTCCTACATGTTCGATTTCGACTCTTGTATTCGCATGCTTGAACTTGTACTTTGTTCGGATTTAGATGCAGCGCAAGACCCTGGATTTTGTTTGTTGGGATCCAGGTTGCGATTTTGTGGATTATTATGATTATTACATGACTCATTCACTGGATTGATGTGACCATGCCTGAGTCTATTTTTCGATCCTCACTGGATGGCTGTGCCCATACCTTGGATCTAGATTCTTGTGTACTCTGCTATGGATGGCTGTGCCCATACCACATATATCATGTATTTGAGATATCAATTGTACTTCTCCACGCAGGTTTTCCGGCGGCAGTGTTTTCAGTTGGACATGTTCTCGTAAATCATTTCAGCCCTCTCTCTCTCTCGGGCCTCATGCTTTAGGGGGCATCTGTTACACAGCAAATTGTCACCGTCCCTGCTACCCCTCTCCTGCATCTTGGAGGACTCATTCGGGGACCTATGAGAAGTGACATGGCCTACAAACACTCGCATTACATTCCCCTGAACATGAGGTTCATTTGCCCTGAAGACATCTCCTGCTAAAAACCCCTAAAAATAGCTCTTTTTCCATTGGCGCGGTTCCATAGTGCAGCCCTCGCGCCAATGGGGGAAATCCTCCAAAGAGGGTGCACCAGTTGGTGCTCTGTCATAGATTCGTACCCGCGCCAACCATAATCAGTGGTGTTTTTTAACAAACAAACGGTGGAAGTTTCATCCTAACAAATTCCTGGACTGTATCTATCTTGAGTTTGGTGGTTTGGCTACGGATTTCCATAGAGAGGAAGTGTTTTTCCACCTCTCATGGAAGCTTCCTTGATGATATGGCCAATCCCATGATTATTGTGGATGATCCCAACTCCCCTTCGTCCATCTATAAAATCTTGTCCATTTTCCTTGGCAAGCTAGTTCCAGAGATTGAGAATTGTCAAGTTTCCAAGAGCTTCATGCTGTAAGAGCCTTCTTAATTCCCATAAGGCCAAATCCAAGCATGGAGATTGTTGTTTTAATAACCAAAGAGAGAGAGGCTTGTCCCTATTCCCAACAAGCTTTGTGAGACATGTGCTGCTGACTACCCAGCCAAAGGAGAATCTAGCGTCAGAACTTTGGTTGTATTGTTGTTTGATTATTATTAATGAATGACTATTGGTTATGGTTCCACTCTTGTTGTTATTTGTGATGATCATGAGTTATATCCTTTCTGACCGATATATAGTTGCATATGCTGGATTTTATGCTTGTGTTTGTGTCGTTTCTTGTATGTGCAGGTGTCCATTCATGGAGATCGTGGGGATTGTGATCTGCCAAGGCAAAGGAACGGGAGCACCACCTCTTCTACAAGCACTAGCGTTGGAATCTAGGTAGGCCTTCATCACTGGTCCGTTAATTTGCAATTAGGAACTTGCGCGATAGTGTTTAATGATTGTTGCTAGACCCGGTCTGGGCTAGTAGGGATCGCCTCTGTCCGCAGAGGGAATTTACCTCCTGAACATGAATGGAGACGGCGTCGTCATTTGATTAAGTTTTGGATTCCTGATCAGCTCCTGACTGATTGGTTTACGACCTCATTTGTCCCTCCAATCACCTGGGACATCGCTATGGGGGCATGTGTAACTAAAGAGCAGGCTATTGCACATGCTCAGTACCTTGACTTGGTTTACACCCAGTCCGATACGTTATATGATTATTTTCCTGACGCCCCGCGGCCCGGAACTTCCAAAGCTCGGCCAAAGCCATTTTTTGATGGTGTCATTGGTTCTATAAATCCGTCCTCTAAGAAATATTCCGCGAACCATGGGAACCAAAAGTTGAATGCTTCGAATGAAAATACTTCTCAGGCTATGTCTAATTCTGGTAATACTTCTGAGGTTAACGTCGTCCAGTCCACCACGGTGGATAAAGCCTCGAAAGGAAAAAAGAAGGGAAAACGGAAAAATAAAGCTCATCAACCCAAGCAGGATTCCCCTAAACCTCCACCCGAGGAAGGAACCAAATGCAAGCCCAAGTATCCTTGTCTTATCTGTGATGAGGATCACTATACCAAAGACTGCCCACGGTGGTTTGAAGTTAGTCGCTTGTTGAAAGGTGCTCCCGGGACTCGTGCAGTGCTGAAAGAACCTTTCCCCTCATAGAAAACGCAAATGGTGGTTGACCCATCCCAATCCTCTTCTCCCTTTGGTTCTCAAGTGTTCATGGTTGGGATGATTCCTGTTCACATTAGTACTCGAGCAAAAGAATATCCGTCACCTGCCGAGAAAGAGCCTGAGGTCCCATCAAGCACTCCTCTGTCCAATTCTAGTCCGCTCCATCTTGAAAGACCTAGCACTGAGACGCCCATCCGACCCCCTCCTAAAGGTGTACTCAGGAAATCTTCTTACAACCATAATGCTCGTGCTGCTCAGCACTACAGCATCGTTGAGGACTTAGCCCAGGCTCCGTCAGCTATGTCCGCTCTAGAAGTTCTCCAGAGCTGCCCCTCCTAGAGGAAGTCCTTGCTATCAGCCATCGGTGGCATCGACCTGGCCGACTCAGATTTGATCACTTTTGATCTCGAAATCCATGTACTGAGACTGCCTCACCAGATTGCCTTCCTTATCCAGGTCATCATCAACTCTAAAATGATTCATTATATGGTCATTAATGAAGGCGCTTCAACTTGCATTATTTTTGTTGCTTGTTGGAAGGCTATTGGTTCTCCGACCTTAAGTCAGTCTCCTACAACCTTCGAAGCCTTTGATGGGAGAGAGTCTCGCCCTTATGGTATCCTCCAATGTTTGCCTATTACTTTGGAAGGGAAGACTGTCGAAGTGGAAGTTGAAGTTGTTGACGCTAATCTAACTTACAACCTCCTTTTGGGTCGAAGTTGGACATATGCCATGCAAGCCGTGGTTTCATCTCTATTTTGTGTCATTCGTTTCCCTCATCAAGGGAAGATTGTCACAGTAGACCAGTTGTCTTTCTTCGCCTCCTCTTCCAAAGGCAACCTACCTTTTGTGGAGCATACCTCCATTCCATTAGAGAGCGTGGGAGCTGGGCTCTTTAAAGATTCTACCCTCATGGGTGCCTTTTCACTCCCACCTCTGAATGTCACTCCTATTAATATGATTTCCATTCATTCTGATCCTTGGGTTCTTCCCCCCATTGACCAGATAAAGTCATGGGGCGATGAGATTACATCATTAAAGCGGAAGTTGAAAAGCTTCTCAAGGTTGGTTTTATCTATCCCATCCCACTCACAGATTTGGTTTCCAATATTGTCCCTGTGAATAAAAAGAAAGGCACCATCAGGGTCTGTGTTGATTACCGTGATATTAATCGAGCCTGTCCCAAGGATAACTATCCCACACCCTTCATTGACCAGCTCATTGATGAGTGTGCTAGATGTGAAATGTACTCGTTTATGGATGGTTTTTCTGGTTATAACCAGATTAATATTGCACCCGCTGATCAGCACAAAACTGCCTTTATCTATCCGTGGGGCACTTTCGCCTAGAAAAAGCTCCCTTTTGGTTTGAATAATGCCGGTGCTACCTTCCAATGCGCGATGTCTTATGCATTCCATGATATTCGACACATCATGCAACCTTACTTGGATGATCTACCAACTCATTCAGCTAAACGCTAGGACCATCCCGCTCATCTTCACGAAATATTTCTCCACTGTCGACACTACCGTATTCGGCTCAATCCACATAAGTGTGTCTTATGCGTAGAATCTGGCAGACTTCTCAGGTTCATTGCCTCCCGAGAGGGCATCCATTTGGACCCCCTTAAGGTCAAGGCCATTTTGAATCTTCCTCCCCCTGCTTCTTAACAGGAATTGCAGAGCTTGCAGGGAAAAGTGAATTTTTTATGACGCTTCATTCCAAACTATGCCGAAGTGGCCAAAGGTTTTACGTGGTTACTAAAGTGGGACACCCCTTTTCGTTGGGATGCCATTGCTCAAGAGTCCTTCGAGCACCTCAAGGCTCTCCTTGTTTCTGCTCCATTGTTGCATCCTCCTGATTATCATCACGACTACACTCTGTATTTGGCTGTTGCCGATACCACTATTGGCATGATTCTCGTTCAAGATGATGATGATGACATTGAACACGTCATTTATTATCTCAGCCACAATCTATTAGATATGGAATCTCGATACACTCATGTTGATAAGTTGGAATTGGCTGCCATTTGTGCCATCCAACGTTTCCCCAATTATATCTTATTGCGCACTACGAAAGTGGTTTCTGATTACAACCCGATGACATACATCCTATCATGTCAGCTGTTGTGGGGCAAGTACTCGAAGTGGATTATTATCCTCCAAGAGTTCAACTTGGAATTCACTACTGCCAAATCTAAGAAATCCCTCATCTTTGTTGAATTGTTGTGCTCTTTGCCATCTCTTACTGCACCCTCTCGGTTAGAGGACCATATTTCAGACGAAACCCTCTTCTTAATCAGCACCCTCGATCCCTAGTACGAGGATATCATTGTTTATCTACAGACGTCCTCTTTTCGTCTCGAGATATCTAAGGTTGCTCGACGACGGATTTTCCATCAATCTCATCCATATCGCATTATTGGGGACACCTTGTACCATCTCGCTGTTGACTATGCTCTCCGCCAATGTATAATACTCGAGGAAGCTGAGCGAGTTTTAAATGACTGCCATTCCAGTGCCTATGGTGGTCACATGTCTGGATATGCTACTACTCAAAAGATCCTCTGCGCTGGTTACTTTTGGCCCTCCATCTATAAGGATTGCACTCTTGTCGTCCGCTCTTGTCAAGAGTGCCAAATCTACCAGCAGAATATGCATGCGCCTCCTGCTCCACTGCACCCCGTTGTTACCGTCGGCCCTTTTGCAAAATGGGGCATTGATTATATGACCTGTAACCCTCACTCGGCCGGGGGGCATGTGTATATCATCGTTTCCATTGATTACTTCAAAAAATGGGCTGAGGTGATGCCCACATTATCTGAAGACGATGACAGAGCGGCGCAGTTTTTGTTTAATCATGTCATCTCACGGTTCAAAGTCCCTCAAGCCATCGTCACTGATCACGGAAAGCATTTCCGTAATCATATGATGACTGAGCTTACAACCCAGTTAGGCTTGCGGCACGATAGCTCAACTCCATACTATCCTCAGGCCAATGGCCAAGTAGAAGTCGTCAACAAGGTTCTAGTTACGATGCTTCAACGAACCATTGGCATGCACAAGTCGAACTGTCACTTGATGTTGTTCTCTACCTTGTGGGCCTACCGAACCTCTACGAAGGATGCCACTGGTTTCACTCCCTTCCAATTGGTTTATGGACTGGAGGCTACCATTCCCATTGAGTGCGAGATCTCTTCTTTAAAATTAGCCGTCGAATTACTCCCTGACACTACTCGAGTAGAAGAACGCCTTCTTTACCTGGAGCGGCTAGACAAGACTCATTGACTAGCCTCTCTAGCTATCGAAGCACAAAAGAAGAGAGTGAAAACTCACTTCGATCATGTTGTTCATCCTCGTTATTTTTTTGAGGGAGATTTAGTCCTGCTCTACGATCAGGCCAATGATAAGCTAGGGGCAGGCAAATTCGAACCCATGTGGCACGGGCCTTATATTGTAAAGAGAGTTTTGTAGAAAGGGGCCTATGAGCTGATTGACTGTGAAGGGAATCCTCTGGATAAGCCCCGAAATGGGCTCTACTTGAAAACATATTATGTGTGAATTCCAGGCATTCTAATTTGTACATACGCGTGTTTTAGCAAGTGTGTTGTGTGTGCGTGTTTTCATGTTCTGGCTTGGTGTGTCGGCGTGAATGCCACTTATTGTGTCCTTTTGGTTCTTGTGCAAATGTTTGGTGCGCCTTACATTGGTTTCGCCGATGGTGCCTCTCGTAGTACATGCAACTTGTCTTCTGCGGCATGGGTGATCTATGATCCTCATGGTGAGCTAGTAAAACTTCAAGGGGTTTGTCTAGGTTGTACCACGAACAATGTGGTTGAGTATAGTGCAGTTATTGAGTTACTAGCTGAGGCAATCAATCTCGGTATTTGAACATTGGTGGTGGACCTAGATTCTCAGCTTGTCGTCAACCAGCTCAATAGGCGTTATTCCGTCAGAGACCATCGAATTTTAAGGCTATATCTACGTGTTAAATTGTTGGAAAGGAATTTTGATTTCATCACATATCAACACATTCCAAGATGATTAAATATGTTAACTGATGCATTAGCCAATTATGTATTAGATAGACATTTGCATAACATGTAATGAAAACAACAAATAGAAGCATAAAAAAGCACAATAAACCATAGGAATATGTTATTATATATATATATATATATATATATATATATTATATATATATATATTATATATATATCGTGTGGCGCACCGAGGCACTCAAAAAATAAATGTATATGTCCAAATAGAGTTTGTGCTCTTCGTACATCTGAGACACATGTCTCTCAAAAAATCATCAACAAAAAATAGACCTAGGCGTCTACTGTGGTGGGTTGTAATCCCTATAGCACAACAACGCCCGTGCCACCCACCTCAATAGGCGGTGTGCCCTGGGTCTCACCCCAACCATGTGAATTTGCAATGCTACGGGGACCTCCTCGACCCTTGGTAGTCAGGGATCCCCGCCATCAGTCCCTCAAGGTTTCCAGCCATCGTCTCCACCTCGTCATCTGTCGGGGGAGCCATGGCTAATGCTGCAATGCCTTGCGCATCCCTCCATGCCTCCGAAGCCAACCCAACAGGTCTCACTGGTCCTACATCTGCAATTCCATGATGTTTATCATTAGGACATATACATGAAAAAATCAAAAAACATCATAAAAAATAAAATGCAAAAATATGTGATCAAGTGTCTTACCACCATCATCCCACTGCTCGCCATCAGGGAACTGCATGTTAGGATCTCCACGGAAGTCCATGCCAGCATATGGCCAATCCTCGACGAAGATCACCTGGCGATCCAGCCACTCTCGGAATAGTACCCCCCATGATACTGGGCGCTTGCCACCTCCTCGTGGCATGACATGCGCCCACCGTGTAGCTCTGGTGTCATGTGGTTTGGGCGCATCTAAATCCATATCCTGAAGCTGCAATGTCGACACCCACTCCAGCATGAGCGGGACTAAGATGGAATCGTAGCCAAATTGTTTTGTCTCCCCTCGACGACATCTAGTAAGTTGCCATTTCATGTTTGTCGTCACTGTGTCTGCCCAGTTAAACATGGTTGGGTTGAGACATTCGAGAGCCAGTCGGAGATGGGTCTTCGAAGCCTCATGTTGGGCTTGGGAGCCCGCTACCCATGTCACCATGAATAACATGGCTCGAAGAATCACGTCGTTCACTGTCAGGATTGCCACCTTCCGGCTCTTCGTTTTGCGTGCCCCTGGGTACACCCGAGCCATGAGGGTCTCTAATGATTCATCCCCAAGACGTTGGCCCTACAAGATCGGCCTCACACCTTGACGGGACAGCCCAGTCAAAAGATAGATATTTGTGGCATCAAATTCAATATCCTGGCCTCGGATAATGAATCTCTCATCTGTAGGATTCCAGGCCTGGATCAATAGCTCCAGCAAATCAGGTTGTGACCGGAGGTGAGGAGTAAGTAAGAATTTGAGTAACCCGCATGCCCGCAGTGCGTTTCGGCACCCCACGTCGGTGAAAGCTTGGATATAATTGTCATCTTGTGTTCGTTCTTGCGAGACGAATACCATTATAGCCTGCATGATGAAGAAATTCTATTAGCGCCCTTGTTGCAAAGATCTAAACGTTGTTTCTATAAAAAATTAGTCGCGCGGCATCATCGCGGCTGTTCCTAAAACAGACGCGATGACCATGGCACGCTAATGTTAATTTCTCCCGATCATCACGGAAGTACATCACTTTTCCATGATGATCGGGTCGCGGTCTGTGTTTATTTTTATCGGTCATCGCGGAACCGAAGGCAAAACCCGCGATGACTGAGAGCGGAATTCGTTTTGAAAAAATTGCCTAAACTCACACATCCCACGGTCAAATGCAGCAAAAAATACATTGAATTAAAATGCAAGATGAAATCTACCTACCTGGAAGAAGTTTTAGGACAAACGGTGGACAAACGGGGCGGAATTAGCTCGCCAACTTCAGTGCTCCAAAACACTCTATAGTGCATAAACAGTGACAATGGTAAAAATCAATGTAAAACCCCTTTTTATAGTAATTTTTGGAAAATAAAATGTTATATTTGATAAATGTGGGTTTTTTCTTCTTCTTTACCATATGTTTAAATTAAAACATGATTTTTCTAGCTATGTTGTTTATTTTACATCAAATGGGTTTACGTGTGACGTGTTTTGTGTAGGTCTACAGGTGATGGAGTTTCATGCACACTTGATCCGTGAAGTCATTTTAAGCTATTTTCCGACTTAAAACATGAAAAGATAGCCGATTTCCCCCTCTTAACTCGTTAAAAGTAAATAAGAGGCGGTCACCTTTAAGCTCTTTTCTGACCGTTTAAATGAGAAAAGATTGCCAGTCCTTTGTCGTTTCAGGATCGTTAATGGTTATGTAATGACGTGATTCCAGTCGCTTTTTTACTTTTTCAGATTGAAGTCACTAATCATGAAAGGTACTCCTCGATCGTAATGGTCGGGTGGTTCTTTCGAGTATCGTTTTATACTTTTTCGGGCTCGAGAGACACAAATCTATGAAAAAGGACCCCCCTGGAGTTTTCTTTTCCATGTCTTTTTCAAACTCCCTAAACATGAAAAAGACTCTGAGTTTTGCCTATGTCAAACTCGTTAAAATTTGATGACATTGGACTCATCACCATGACGAGGCTCGAGCTTCTCCTCCCGAGGGCTCGTTAAACTATTACCAGGTTGTATTTAATAACAGGTTTTTCGTCGATTGTCTATGGCAGCGTGTCACTCTTGAACATTGACACTTCTGCTTCTTGTCGGGTTGGGACATCCATACGTCGTCATTTTGCCTTTCGTGGGTATGGGTTATCATTTAGCCTCATTCCATCTGATTCATGTCGTTGTCATCAAGCCTATGATCCTTTGGTACCTGAATGCTGTGACCCTCCGGAGTCGTGTCGCCGACATGTTCAAGAGTATAATCCTTCTGCAGTTTACACCTCTGTGTCCTCCTCTAATATGTTGTTTAACCATCTACTACTTGTTCCTTATCTTGTGACATTGATTGGGGAACATTATGGCCCTCCTGCAACGGGTCATCTCCTGTAGACGTCAGCTCATTATCCAGGAGATTGATCTAGAGATACCCTTTGGTACCTTGGATCTTGCATGCCCCAATGGCAAGTTGTTCGCACCTGACAGTCGATTTGCATCATTGGTCGTCGATCAGGTGATTCCACGAGTGTTCAACTTCAGCTCATTCTTTGCACTTCGTGGATTGTACTGGATAGTACCTTGAGAACCATTGGCAATATTGGTGGTTTCTCTTGCGCTTGTTAACGGTTTTCATCATTGACTGGTAATCAAGTGATTTTCTATCATGCTCGACTTCAGAACATCTGTTCGCATGTTAGAATTTGTACCATGGTCAGTTGGGTTCAAGACCCCGAACTCAGATTACATATGTTCGGGCTTCGTGGATTGGTTCATGATTACATGACTCGTTGATGGATGGCTACGACCATACCTGAGTTTTTATGGATGGTTGCACCCATACCTTTATCATTACCATGGTATCATTAGATGGATGGCTAAGTCCATACCACAGACCTGAGTTATACGTTTTTTGGATGGCTGCGTCCATGCCTAAACGACATGTCCTTCACTATCAAAGATATTGTACTTGCATGCAGGTTCTTCCAAACAGTGTTCCAGCTCAGTTGTTTTGTAAAGCATTTCACCCCTTGCACTCTCTCAGGCTTCATACTTTAGGGGGCATCTGTTACATGGTAATTTATCACCACTTTCATTCCCGGTCTTCCTACTGTGTCATGTGACCAAGTCCAACATATCCATGACAGACAAATGCTCTCCTATGCTACCAATTGACCCACTTTCCCAAAGTTTACTTCCTCATTGCGACTTTTGGCTAAATAAACGCTCTGATAGGCACTAATGAATTGTCCGCTTGCGCTGCCAACGCGGAAGTACATCGGATTCCCGCGATGGCCCGATTTTAAGCACCAGCGCGAGGCTATGTGGACTCTTCAGCGATGATCTGACTGTCTGCACTATTTACTTGTGATTTCAATGCTAAATCTCAGCTATGTGCCCGCGATGATCCAGATTGGGTGAATGTTTCCAACAGTTGGCCTTCCAGATGACTCCAGACTTGGTTGTTGGCCTTGTTTATCTCACCCTTCCTTCCTTGGTGTGGTAGTTCCGTCAATTGTGCTACCTTCCTTGGTGATAAGTTCTCCCTTCCCCCATTCATGGAGACTCGTTCTCCTATTTAAACTCTCACCATTGATATGCATTGTTAGTTTTTGATAGTTGGCTAGTTGAGCAGTGTTGTTAGTGCTTGTGAGTTTGCTAGATAGCTGGTGTGAGAGGGATAAGTGTGGGATTGTTGATAACTAGTGGAAGGTTGTGAAGTGCCCTTGATCTTGTGTAAAACTTATGAGTGAGAGAGCTCTTGTATGTTGGGAGATCTATCTTCAAAGAGTGAATGCTTGAAGAACATGCTGGCTGGACTCTTTCTGAGAAGGCTTGTGACGTCAAGACTTTGGTTGTAAGTTGACTCTTATTTCATTATTAATGCAATCAATGATGTTTTCCTATGTCTTGTATGTAATGTACTTGATAGCTCATGACTTCTTGAATTTGTGAGTAAATAGTTCATTGTTGTACCCGGTTACGTGCTTTCTTGTATTTCCTTTGCTTTGTTTCAGGTTGATCACTCGTTGAGGAGAAGGAAGCAGAAGCTGGAGCAGCGCAATGGAACTCCATCAACCACTGGTTGAGGTAGGTCTCTAACTTGAACTGTTTAAGGAAAGGTATTGTTGATTTTTCCTTGTTTGTGACTAGACCCACTCTAGGGCTAGAGGGGTTGCCTCTGTCCATAGAGGGAACACTTTCCTGCATCACACTCAGAGCCCTTTTGTATAATTTTATTTCCTTCTTTTCTTTGCTTATTCACATGCATCTCTAGTTTTCATTTCTTTCTACTTCTGCATTTAGTATTAATGATTTATTGTTGTAGGATTGAGTTAAATGGTTGATGTAAGTTCTTTTTCAGGATCACAACCATTATTTCATCCTTGTAAAAGCTTTGGAAGTTAATAATAATCATTGAGTTGCTTGGATTAGTCTTCTTATTCCCAAATCTAGATTGTTGGACCTCCTTTTTAGCAAAGAACAATAAATTTCTGCTATTTTTTAGAGCATGCTAATGAGCTTCAATTGACTTGATTCTACTTGTATTAGATAATAGAAAACATTCTAGTTCATAAAAAAAAATTACCCCATTGCATTTGCACTTGATTTGGTTAGGTAATTTTTAGATTTACTAGCTCACTAGTTCTCGAATTTCTAGATTTTCGACTAGTAATTTTTTTTTTTTTTTTTTAGAATGAGTTAACACAGGTATTTTTTAGTGATTCCACTTGGAATAGGGACCTATGCGTCCTAGTTAATAAAAAAAAAATCCCATGCAATTTGGATTTCATTTGCTTGGTTATTAAACCCTCACCAATTTCATCATTTCACAAGGAAACTTCTCCAATCGTTTTGAGAGAATCCATCCATCTCCTGACTTTGGTTTTGAGTTTTGAGTGATCATAGGAACTTTCCCACTCCATTCCACCCATCACCTCTAACACCTCACATTTTTCTCTTGGTTGTATCTTGTAGGTTTCCTGTAATTCCTACAGGATCATCGTGTATATTTCTAGTACATCTTGTAGGTTTTCCTCAAATGGCTTGTTTTGAGGCCGAATTGATGGAAAAATTCTAGGAAGTCACCAAAAGCATCCCAAGGGTCTCCAAACCATCCAACCATATATTAACCCTTCCATCCAACTTTCAACATCCTTAAATTCACTTGCCACATCACTAAAGGAAATTAGTTTGCATACTTGATTTTGCATGAAAATAAAAAAGGACAAAGACGAATTTATTTCAGTTCCTTTACTTGCACATTAGTGATGTTTGATGCTTCTTACTTCCATGCTTAGATAGTATATTTTGGTTCGTGATAATTTAGCATTATTACAAAGCATAGTTTCTTGGCAGTTAGTTATAAAATGGTGTGTTTTAGCATTTGATTTCAATTTCTTTCCTTGTACTTTTTTTTGTGCAATAGGTTAAGGTTCCATTTCGAACATTTCCTTTTCTGCAATTAGTTTAGGATTTGACTTTAGTACATGCACTCAATTACATCATTACATCAAAGGAAGGACACATTGTATGCCGCACATGTAGTGCCAAAACCTCTTAAGTTTGTACGAATCCCCGGGTTGATAATTAAAGTCAGTAGCCTCGAGAGTTGCAGCATTTTTTTTGCAATACCAAGGCTCACCAATATGTCATACCCATGAGTGCTACTATGCGCAGACTAGGCACAATGTATTCCATGGGTATCACTACTTCAACACCATATACAAGCCTAAAGGGTGTGTGTCCAGTCAACTTTTTGCATGTCGTTCGATAGGCCCATAGTACTGCAGGTATGCGCAGCTCCGAATCAATTCATTGAGCATTGCAAACCTTGGTCAGCACATTCTGTATTACCTTATTGAATTCTTCCACCATCCCATTATCATGTGGGTGATAAGGCGTGCTTTTCGCGTGATATACCTAAAATTCCTCCATCAGCGTGCTGATTGTTTCATTCAGAAAGTGCGTACGATGATCACCCATCAAAGTATTTGGACACCCAAATCATGTCAGTACATACTCAAAGAGAAACTTCAAAGTGTTCATGCTTGTGCATTCCTTCACAGGCTGTGCCTCTACCCATCGAGTCAAATACTTAGTCCCAGAGATAATGTACCGCACTCCTGTCTTCTTTCCTTCGGGCTGAATGGGTCCCACAAAATCTATTGCCCATTTCTCGAAAGGTTGTAACATCATATGTTGGTTCAGAGGTAGCTCATCTCTCCACGATGGGCTTCTATTCCTTTGACACACATTGTATACCTTGCAATAAGCTTTTGAATCCTGATGGAGGGTTGGCCACCACAACCCTACACATAGGATCTTCTGTGCGGTCTCCCTTCCTACGTAATTCTCTCCTGTGGTGCCCCCATGAGCGTCTGCAAGGATACTGCTCCTTTCAAACTCTGGTACATATTGTTGTAATACTTCATCAAACCCCATTTTGTACAGATGTCCAGCAATGACAGAAAAGTCTACCGCGTGCACCACTAACTCCTTTTTCTATTGGGTGGTGTAGCCTTCCAGGGCAGTTCCTGTCATTAGGAAGTGCATGATGTCTTCAAAGTGACCATCTACAATGCGCACTACAAAGAGTTGTGCGTCAAGCAATCCCTCTTCCAAATTAATGGGCTCTTCCCCCATTTCGATGCGCGACAAATGGTCTAGTCCCACATTTAGTCGTTTAGGCTTCACAATAACTTCAAAATCATACTCCTGGAACAATAAAAACCACCTACATATTCTCTGCCCCAACAAACGCTTCTTGACCAGGTATTTCAACGCAAAATGATCTGTATACATCTTAAAATGTCCACTGAGCAAATAGTGTCTAAACATTTGAAGCACGTATACCATGGCTAATCCTTCACGCTTAGTGGTGGAATAGTTCTTCTCAACTTTGGATGATCTCTTCCTTGCGAACGCTATAGGATGGTCCAATTCTCCTCCGTCAGCCTGTGTTAACACTACTCCCAATGCTAGACATGACATGTCTACATGTACATGAAACTCCTTCTTCCAATTCAGGAAGACTAAAATTGGCGCGGTGACCATTTTTCCCTTCAGCATATCCAAGCTTTTCTGATAGTCCTCATTCCAACAGAATGTGACATCCTTTTTCAACAACTTCTCCATATGCATGGTGATCTAGGCATAACCCTTGATAAAATTCCTATCATACCCAGTATGTCCCAAGGTTGCGCGCAATTTTTTACACTCCTTAGCACCTCTAGGTTAATTATCATTGTGATCTTTGAGGGTTCTACCATCAATCCTTGTCTACATACCACATGACCCAACAAAGTCCCAAAAGGGACACAAAACAAACATTTCTTCATATTGAGCACAATCTAGTACCTTCGACAAGTATCTAGCATTAAGCACAAACTTGCCACATGGTATTTTACCAAGCCAAACACAATCCAGTCATCAAAGTACACCTCAAGAAACTTATGAATGAAGCCTTTGAATGTAGCAATGACTACATGCAAAAAAATTGCAGGCATGTTCTTTAATTCGAAAGGCATCATGGTGTACTGAAAACATCCCCATTTAGTTGTGAAGGTCATCTTACTTCTATCTTCAGGTGCAAATTTGATCTGATGGTACCCAGAAAACCCATCAGTGAAGGAGTACGCTTCCTAGCCACCTACATTACCTAATACCTCATCAGTGAATGGAGTCAGGAAAGGATCACGCATGCAAGCATCATTCAACTTCCTGAGATCTATGCATATCCTTATTTCATCCTTCTGCTTCTTTTCCTGTACCACCATTGGGCTTACCCAATCATATTCTTCTACGAGCTCAATGATGCTTTCAACGAGAATCTTATCTAACTCTGTGCGAACCTTCTCCTTATACTTCAAATTAAGATGGTAAGGTCTTTGCTTAACCAGCTTCGCATCGGGTTTTAACGTGATCTTCATAACGCCCAGGTCTCCTATAACCCCCTTTAACTCTAAAAACTTGGTGGGGAACAAATCCTAGTATTTGTGGAGCAATTTGAAGACCTTCTCTACCATTGCATCATCCCAGTAATCCCCAATATTCACAAATTTGGGTTGTGCCTCTCTACCAATATTTATCTGTTTAGTCTTCAGTGGCGCGGTTATATCAGGATTCTCAATCGGTGGTCCCTTGACCTCGCGATGACCCTCGGTTTCAGAAACATTAATCTTTTGTGGGTCCTCATCTTCTTCTTTAGCAGCCACGTTGTAGCATTCCAGCACATGGCTCAACTGAGTAGTCCAATCGAGTTGAATCAGACCCAAAGGATCCTGTGGTAACCTAAATATCACTGCTTTAACCTCTTGTAGCACTTTTTCAATACAATCAAACTCATATTCAAAGCTAAACATCATTACAAACCCTTCATGCATAATATCCCATTCGCATGTGCCATGGCGGAGCTCTGTCTCCAAGTACCAGTTCATCGGGATGACATCTAGGGTGTGACAGAACAAGTGCACCCATTTAGGTTGGGGCTTCGCTCCATAGGCCTTAGCCCATTTGGCTAAGTGTGCACGCAGATCATCCTTCCCATCATACTTGTCATACTTTTCGCTTCCCAAAGAGTGTTCTCATCATCCTCCTACACTCGTGCCAATCATAAAAACTACCCTCGTGCGTACCCCACCATCTTGTGGGCGTAGCATCCAGTGCCCAGTCCAAAGCCTGGAAGCACTGCTTCTCTGGTACTTCCCTCTCAAATGCATCCAAAAACACATCCACATCATTCAATCCATCATAAGTGGGTAGATTCCTTACCTCTGACAACATAGGGCAGCGACCGGGTCATCATGTTACAGCTCAAGGTGGTTACTTCATGTACCTAATTCTGCCAGTGCTATAATTCTTCGTCCAAGTCTGAGTTGCAGGAACTCTCACGATCCCATGTAATTCATCCATCCACTCTCAGATTCACCCAATCTTGGTCTCACGTTGTTATCTTATATATGCAGTCCAAATCGTAATCGTGGACTAGTTTAGTATAGCGCGATCCTTCAACAAGATCTAGGGTTACTACTACGCAAAGTGGTTTCTTTTCAAATATCATATTTCACTTATTTAGGTTGATTACCCCATTCATGTCAGTAGCCCAATCAATGCCAAGGATCATAGGGAAGCAGTTGTTGTCATCCACAATTTCTATTACTTCAAAATAAGCCAATGCGCTCACACCTTCAATATCTACTGTTACTCCCTACAACCATCCCATGGGGATGATCTTCTGCTAATTTTCCATCTTTAACTAAATTGAAGACCACTGCAGCGTGGGTCTCCCCATTTGCTCCCAAGTCTACTAGGGAAAAATGTTCGTGTCTGACCCTAGATCCAGAATAACCTCATCCATTTCATATTCTCCTATCTGCGCAGTCAGTCTCATTCCTCATCCTGTCCTTGCCTTATGCTTAGTGATCTTCCATACCACATGTAGTTCACCTGGATTAGTTCTGGCACACCTATTTATAAGTTCCTATAACCGCTTCATATCCTTACTATTGCGCAAAAGCTTCATGCAGCTCTTTAGGAAGGTTGTAAGCATAGAAGGGTCCATTACCTGAATAGGTTTATCTTGGATCCCTAAGGTAGAGGCCTCATTGAAGCTCTTATTTGCTTCCATGAATGGTTTGTGTGTGCACTTCAAATCAAGTTCAGCCTCCTTCTCTAGAGCTTTGTGAACCCATGCGGTGTCTTCAGGTTCTTTCCCCTTATCATCACCCATTGCAATTCCACTTCGAAGCACTATATTTACATTCAGATCCTCTTCGTGATGCTTAGCCCTCATCATCTGCAGGTTCTAAGTTGGCTATGGTGGTAGCACCCCTTTGTCATGTATCCTTATTATCAGTGTAGGATAGTCCTCAGTCTCATGATCAAACTGAGTACAATATTTGCACAAAGGACGCGTTGGGTTAGTGCATTCACAGGCATAGTGTCCTGGTCCTCCACAATTGTAACAAATCAGCTGTCCCTGACCTCTACCAGGTCCTCCTCCGCCTCAGCCTCATTCGTGCCCCTGAAATCTTGCTTGCACCATCCCAGTGCTCTGGTCAGGAGGCCGCATTTCTGCCTAAACTCTATAGGCGGGTGTTCTGTTCATCATCAATTCATAACTTCAACTGTTGTGCTCATCATGCCCTACCGACCTGCATAAGTTGCAGAACAGTTGTTGTGATGTTTGTAAAAACTTTTGTAGCAAATGACAATTATCAGTGGTATGTTTCCTTGTTACCTCACATATAGCGCATCACAACGCAAGCCCCACACTCGGTCTAGCTTGGGCTTCCGGCCTCAAAGGCATTGGTCCTCATCTTGCAATATAGTTTGCAAAGGCTAGGTAGTGGTCTTTGTCATGCCCCTGACCTTTACATTTCAGGCACCATACCTCTCCGCGTGCCTCTGGCCAAACTGTTCTGTCCTGCTTTAGACTTTTCATTTCGAGGCAAAGATTTTGCAATTGCGCATGAACCTGCTGAACCCCCAGATTCAGATCTTACATCGATGTTTCATGCAGTCTTATTGTAATCTCCAAGGCCTCTACCTAATTCATAATCTTCTTTTGTGATAGTGCAACCCTTAGGTGAGGCATGAGAAAAGCCACGAACCACTCACGGTGTTTTCCATCTATTAAATTCATATTAGCTTCGTGGCTTTTACACTTCAATCTCTGATCAAATTCCCAAGGTGTCTCACCTGGTTTCATCAAGATTTACATGAACCCCACAATCACCTGTGCCTCAAATTTAGGCCTACTGAACTCTTTATTCAACATGGTCTGGATCTCTGCCAACCCAGCCTTTGGGTTATCGTTAGAGTACTTGATGTACCAAGTTAGCACGTGATCCTACAAAGCGTTGAGCAATAAAAAGGTGTCTTTTAACTGCTATTTACCCTACATTAATTATCAATCCAGGAATGATTTTTTATCTCAAGAGTGTACTAAGTCTGAGGTAGTCACTTTTTCAAGAGTAATGTTTGCAGTATAGTGCTTACAAAAGTAACTGAATGCTGGAAACACAATCTAATTGTAATGGCAAGAAACTTATATGCTTTGTAACTAAATCATTCACTCAAGAAACTACATCAATAATCAGTCAAGGATGCAGTAATGATAACTCTTTCCCCTGTAAACTGATGTAAATGAAAATCAATCGCAAGCAAGACCTCCAATCTGAGAACATAGACAGCAGTAGTCAATGTTCGTTAGAGTTGTAGATCTTTCTATCTAGACCAAATCGAATACTAGAAAAATCAATTCAATTAGCAGAAACAGAACATCAGCTAAATATACTGAAAAGATCGAATAGCAAAGCTTAATCTACAAGAATGAATTGAGCAACAATCTTAACTGAAATGTATTGAACAACAACCTTCAACTAATAATGGAATTGAATACCAATCTTTAACTAAGAAGGCAATTGAACAAAAATCTAAGAAAGGAACAACAAACCGAATTAAGTGTAACCACACAACAAATATAAAGTAATTGAATCAATTATCTTATTCTAGCATAATGGACATTAACTACAGGTATAAAGAGATGGCAATTGTAGTTATAATGGAACAACAGTTAAATGAACAACAATCACAATTGTAAGTGAACCGTAGTTAAATGAACAACAATCGCAACTATAAATGAATAACAATAGCAATCTGTAAATGAACAGCAGAATCCGAATTAACAGTGCAATATTGTTTTAGAATGAACAACATGACATTTTATGTTGTGAATAATAATCTCGCTATCCAATTACGATTTCGATATAATAGAGTAATTCAAGGAAACGTTTAGAAACAGAAAGTAAATTAAGGAAATGCAAAGAAAATCAAACCACACACAACTGTAATCGTAAAATAATGATACAAGAAGCAAGTGAATCCACTAGGGCTGGGCCCTTATCCACTAAGGAAGCACTGCTACGTTTACTCTAGGATCAGAGAATGGAACAACAACTGAGTTATATATTAATCATAAATGGCAGTGTTACACCTATCGCTCTTTAAAGAGAGTCATTGATCAAAGTTAAGATTACAATAATAAGTTCTACAAATTGACAATAATATCCACCCCCTAGGCTACTAGTGTTGTCCCTTTTTATAATGGCTAAGCGGAAGTATCAAGAGTATTAATAAGCCTTGAAACAATGATCCCTCAAGATCAAAGGATCTTGAGGGATTCACTTTGTCTTTAATCTCTAGTTCATTGTTTTGTCTTCTTGTGCTGATGTCGTGGTTTCTCTTCCTTTTCCTGGATCATGCACTCTGGTCTTGATATCCTAGTCTGGATATGGCTTCTTGTCAAAGGGACAATAGTTGCTTCTGCTTTGTCTTTTCCTCCTGAATAGTGATTTTCCATTTTCTTCACTTTCTGTATAGAAAAAGGAAATAATTAGTCATTTTGCATCAATCACAAATCTCCTTAATTCTATCATAATTCTTTAACATATTACCATATTAGAATGTAAAGAAGTTATGATTCAAAGGAAAATATAAAGAAATAAATGGTAAATACATACCTTTTCCAATGCTCAACACACCCTCCTGCTTACCTGTTTTCATCCCCTCATGAAAACATTGTAATTTACATGCAAGGCAGTTAGGGAATAGGCTGGAGAAGGATTTTCATGAACTAGTCTAAAACCATGATGTCTAGCTAAAACTTCAAAAATATGCCTTGTCTGGCCTTCAGGCGATTCATATAGGGCCTTATACCCTGGTGCAGGATACCAGATAATTGGACTTTGAAACCTACAGCATAACCAATATGGACCTTCTCTCAAGATAAGGTTACTATAGGTAACCAAGCGGCCAGCTACTAACTTAAAATTTTCATAATTGAATGGCTCTCTATCCTAAACATTCCAATTGGAAGTCTTCCATCGGAGTTTAGTTGTTGCTATGGAAATGTCTTTGATGGCTAGGAAGTATTCTACCCCTTGCTGGACAACTATTGTGTGAATGTGTCCCAATGTCTGGATCACACCCTTCTTTCTCATTAAGCTTCTATGCTTATTCCATAGTTGTAATGGGTTTCTTGGTTCACCCCTTACCCATAGATCTAACCCGTTCTCCTGTCTCTGAAAGGTATTATGGGCTTTAAGCCACTTTATCTAGTTAATACCAAAAGAGATGAATGCCTGAAGCTAGATATCACCCACAAAAGGACTAGAGTTCTCTTCCGTTTCACCATCCAACACAAGATTATGGAAATAAAACTCACATAGAAATCGTTGGACTTTCACACCATAGAGTTTACAACAGTTTATAAAACCATCAATAGTTTTTAACTCTATAGGTACCCCTACCTTGACAGCCTTAATTTTTAATTATAAGTACCTTTCCATAAAAAACAAAGCATAATTTTTGGCAGGTGCCCTGCAGGCTAGAACATCAGTATATAGAGAACATAGGGTATCCATTTGACTCATAACTTTGTCTAGTCTATTGGTTACCTTTTTAACTTTTTCCTTTGCCCTCCAACATTTATCGAAGGCCTCACTCTCCAATTCGTTGACATCCTTTACTTGCTACTATAACTTTTGATATTTCTCCTGAGGAATAGTTTCCTCTGTGAGCTTTTCTATTGTTTGTTGGGCCTGTGCTAGATCCTTTTGAAGTCTCAATATCCTCGGATCATTATCCATCAAAACATTTTTGGGCTGGAGATCTACCTGTATCTCCTTATTGCGACATCTGGTTCCTATAATCTGTGTTTCCTTCTCATGAACTATCCGGTCGGTCATGATGCTGGAGGAAAATGCCTCCGTCTAGATGTCCTTATTACAGATTGGTGTGCTTTCTGTTTGGGCCTCTGCATTTGTAATAGCCACATGTTGTTCCTTGTGGTCCTGAATGATAATGGGTTTAGTTTGAGTCCTTTTGGTCTTCATTTTATGGGGTTTTGTCTGGGTGGTTGCATCCTTTGTTCCAGGGGTTCTTTTTGAGATTCTCCCCATTTTTAGAGCCCTTATTTGTTGTCTGAGTTGTTTTACTATATGTAGTAGTCTTTGTTGTTCCTTTTGCAGCCTTTTGATTTCATTCGTTTTCTCCGAAGGAACAACTATTTCTTTTCTTGGGCCTGGGCTTTGTTCTTTAAGGATTGTACCCTCGCCTTGGCTTATTTCCATGTTTTCTACTTGGAACACTTCTTCAATGTTCTCGTCCTCCTGATTAGGTTTCTTAGGGGAGGAAACCCTGGGTTGATCTGCTATTTCCTGGATGGATTCTATTTCTACTTCTTCTTCATCATTCATCTCTTCAGATGCACTCTTGCTATGAGTAGATTGTTCCTGTGATTGCCTTTATTCTTCTTCCTCATCATTCATCTCTTTAGATACACTCTTACTATGAGCAGAGTGTTCCTGTAATTGTCCTGCCTCAATATCGAGGTTGAGTGGGCTGTGGGGCTGGATGTACTCACCCATGTTGGCCAAAATTTGGGCCAATTCATCTTCTTGTAGAGGGTTTCCTCTTCTTCCTCGCCTTCTTCCTTACTGGAGTGCTTAGTTTCCTCTTCCGGTTCCTCTTCTTCATTTTCCCCTCCTTCAAGTTGTGGGGGTTGCTCGTCCTCTAAGTCATATATCTCTAATGGTTGGCTATTGTTTTCTTGGGGATTTCCCAACATTCCTCTGCTTCTCCCCAATCTGGCGGACTTTCTACATTTCTGGGGCTAGTAAGGCCAATCCCCCATCTATTGAGAATATCAATTCTTCCCAACTAATATCATGTTGAGCGAGACTATAACTGACTATTAGCCGAATTAAGCTGTGATGACTTACTACTGTTTCTACATGATGAGATTTTCTTATGCTCCAAGCAGCATCATGCAATAAAAAATTTAAATATGCAGGCAAATTTACAACACATTTTTGTTTTAACACAGCTAACAGTTTGAGATGGCGTGGTCTTACTACGTCTTTTCTGCCATCGCATGTGATGTAGCTTTGCACAATCCTAGCTAATTCTGCCCATGGTTCTCCCAGGGTTGCAGGTAGGTCTCCTTTTCCTTTAATAGTAAGGCTACGTCCTTCATCCTGGAAGATGGTTATGGCGCCTTGAAGTCTTACTTTTTTCTGGGTCCATACTGGTCCAACAGTTGGCAGTCCTGATACTTCAACTTATCACATATGTTATTGTTATTTGCCTCCCCCTCACCATGGAACGATCTTCCTCCAAATTCTGCAGAAATTCAATGACCACCGTCTCATTAGACTGTTGTAGTCAGTTAAGGTAGGCAATCCATCCTACTCTCACTAAAATTTCACATGCAGCATTGGAGATCAATAACACCTGTGGTTCGCTGCGTATTGATCTGCCTCCCATTTTGTTCAAGCTTAGCACACTGTTAATTTTTACAGAGCAAAAGCATAGAAATGACAATGGAACAACAAGTTGTTCAAGCTGTAGCACACTATTACTTTTTACAGAGAAAATACGTAGAAATGACGATGGAACAACAAGTTGTGCATATTGGGAAATATCAATATCGTTAAACTTTCTATTCCCGAGTTTTGATGGATTCATAGTACCTCGAAATAAGGAGTTGACATGTATGCCAGTGTATTATGGAGGTCACTCGTGCCCCACTAAAATGTGATAGGCCGTCCCTGGCCGACAAATCACTCGCACCCGCTTGAAATGTGATAGGCCCTCCTTAGTCGGCAAATAAAGTAGCAGCATGCTGGACTGCAGTCGTACAATAAAATAAAGGAACGACGTATATATCCATGACATGATTACAAAAATAGTCGATTACTGAAATCGAGGCTTATGATGGAAATCACGAATAGATATGGAAATGTCGTGAAATGATGCAAAAAATAGAGGAGAGGACAATTAACGTAAATAAAAGTTCTTATGCGGTCATTATCTACTTTAACCATTATGATTGATTTACAAATGACTTTTCATGTATAAGAGGTTCGAAAGGGTTATAAAACATAATATATTTTGAAATCAATATAAAGATATAAGAAGAAGGGTTTATAATGACTATTGGTGTACGAAAAGTATGACTTCAATACCATCAACAGAGCTCTATTGCCCACAAGTGTCCATAACCTTGACAGAGTTGCTTGTTGAACCCTTGGAACCATAATACTTTGTGTATGGCTAGGAAAGTGCTGTGTGATATCAGAATGGAGGCCATTGTACTGGCTTGGTAATGAGATGAATCACAATGCCATTCACCAAGAAGGAGTGAAAGGTGGGCAGGCTGGCTCATGATGAGACCTCCTGTTCTAAGGAATTTTTTATTTTTCTGATATGCCTCTTGGATCATATCCCTGGTGTGGTGGCCATAGTGGAAATTCCACTTCACTTGCTTTCTTATGATCATGGTAGGCTGGCTCTTGATGAGACCCCCTATCTTTCATCTAAAAAATCATGTTAGTAATCATATAGATATATATTTTTCTCTTTTTTCTTTTCTTTTATATAGCACTTTCCTATTTATATACAGAGGATGGCTCAGCACTCCTTAAGAGTAGGGATGGTGGAAGAAGTCTGAACTTCTCAATAGAGGAAAATATGCCCTTATTCTTATTCAATAAAAATGATCAAAGAGAATTATGAAGATTTAAGAAAGAACCAACATGATAAAAATAATCAATCAAATTGGTTTTAGTGAAAATAAAGACAACAAAGTGATATAAATAGTTGTGTCATTTCCACTTTTTTCTTATCGATTCAAAGTAATTTCTATAAAGATAATGACTTTTCTTTGGTTTGTTGATTTTAGTATCCTCTAGTTTTTGTGTTCTTGCATAAATGTATACCTGTGCCTTAAGTGAACCATCATTAAAAAAAAATCCTCTAAATGATGAGACACACACACACATGAAAAACAACAAAAAAATGCACTCAAAAAGTGTTGTTCCTTAGATGGAACTGTTGTTGTTCGTTAAGAGGGACAACAAAAGAACATCTGCATGCAAAAACCATGGTTCCTTTAAGAGGAACAACAAGCAAAAGAAAAAATACACTCAAAATTGTTGTACCTTAAACGGAATAGCAAATAAAGCAAGCGTGAAATAAAATATCGGTCCTTTGGCGGAACAACCTAAGATCATCCAAAATCGAAACTATTGTTCCTTCGAAAAGAACTGAAAAAAGGAAAAAAATGCAAAGGAGGGTTGTTCCTTTAAAAGCAATGACAAAACAAACTGGCAGAAGTGTTGTTCCTTCGAAAAGGAACGACAAAAAAATCTGGCGGAAGTGTTGTTCCTTTAGAAAGGAACAACAAAAGTATGGAAATGTTGCTCCTTCGGAAAGGAACAACCAAAAGTGAAAGTGTTGTTTCTTTGGAAAGGAACAAAGAAAAGGCGGGAATGTTGTTCCTTCGGAAAGGAACAGCAAAAAATGAAAGTGTTGTTCCTTCGGAAAGGAACAACAAAAAGACGGAGATGTTGTTCCTTCGGAAAGGAACAACAAAATGAAAAAGTGTTGTTCCTTTGGAAAGGAATAGAAAAAAGGTAGAAATGTTGTTCCTTTGGAAAGGAACAGCAAAATGCAAAAGTGTTGTCCCTTCGGAAAGGAACAACAAAAAGGCGGAAATGTTGTTCCTTCGGAAAGGAACAAAAAAATGCAAAAGTGTTGTTCCTTCAGAAAGGAACAACAAAAAGGTGGAAATGTTGTTCCTTCATAAAGGAATAGCAAAAACTAAAGTGTTGTTCCTTCAAAAAGGAACAGAAAAAATGCGAGAATGCTATTCCTTCTGAAAGGAACAACAAAAAACAAAAGTGTTGTTCCTTTGGAAAGGAACAACAAAAAGATGGAAATGTTGTTCCTTCAGAAAGGAACAACAAAATGTAAAAGTGTTGTTCCTTTAGAAAGGAATAGGAAAAAGGCAGAAATGTTGTTCCTTCAGTCTGAAGGAACAGTAAAATGCAAAAGTGTTGCTCCTTCGAAAATGAACAACAACAAGGAAGAAATGTTGTTCCTTTGGAAAGGAACAACAAAATGAAAAAGTGTTGTTCCTTTGGAAAGGAATAGAAAAAAGGTGGAAATGCTATTCCTTCAGAAAAGAACAACAAAATGCAAAAGTGTTGTTCCTTCAGAAAAGAACAGCAAAAAGGCGGAAATGATGTTCCTTTGGAAAGGAATAGCGAAATTCAAAAGTGTTGTTCCTTCGGAAAGGAACAACAAAAAGGTGGAAATGTTGTTCCTTCGGAAAGGAACAACAAAATGCAAAAAAATGCCAAATTCAAAAATCTATACAAGAAGTAGTTTATACAAGCAAAAAAGAAAAAAATATGTACAAAATTTAAGAACAATGGAATTATTTAGTGAACCAATGCCAAGGAAGGATTATTTTCCTCAACAAGAATCTACATATCAGAATCTTCCCAGAGTTGCTAGTAAAAGGATTCCCGAGTAAGTGGTTTATGGTACAATTGCACTCGGTGGGCATTTTCTTTGGAGATATGTCCAGATCCATCAATAGTAGTCAAAGTAATGGTGCCATTGTCATGCACATTCTGTATTTCATACGGTCCAAGCCATTGAGCCTGAAGTTTTCCTGGAAAATCCTAAAATCTTGAGTCATATAGGAGTGCCCAATCTCCTTCATGGAAGATTTTCTTTTTCATTAGGGTGTTGTGCCATTTTTCTCTCTACTATTGAATTAATGCAGTGCGTTGAAGAGACGAGAACCTAATTTCATCTAACTCGTTAATTTGCAGGTAATCTGTTAGTCTTGACCTCATTTAAATCTAGACCGATCTCCTGTGCTGTTCTTAATGGTTGTATTTCGAACTCTATTGGAAAGATGGGTTCTTTTCCAAATACTAGCTGACATGGTGAATAACCGATGGTGTTTCTCCACACTGTTCGATATGCCCACAAGGCTTCGAGCAATCTTGAAGCCCAATCATGCCTGTGTGATGCAACAGTTTTTTTCAACATTCCCTCTATCACCTTATTCATGCTCTCTACTTGGCCATTTGCATGTGGGTGATATGGAGTGGTAATTTTGTGCTGAATGTGATAATTTCTTAATGTTGCAGCTTTTATTACTTACAAACTATGGTCCTCCATCCATGATTATGTCCCTTGGGAGGTCATATCGCACAAATATTTGGAACAAGAAATGAATCACAAAGTCCTCTGTAGTTCTTGGAAGTGCCTCTGCTTCAACCCATTTGGTAACATACTCTGTTGCTACTAGAATATATGTTTTCTGATTCGATGATGGGTTGATTAGACCAACAAAATTGAGCACCCAACATTGAAATGGTTTGATTACTAGCTATGGGTTTAAAGGCATTTCATCAAACTGTCCAGGGCATCCTGCTCTTTAGAAACTATCACAGGCTTGAACAAATTTCTTAGTGTCTTTAAAGATTGTGGGCCAGTAATAACATGTTTGAAAAACCCTGTGACCAATCCTTCGATCTGCGAAATGTCCACCACATGGTATGTCATAACAAGCTTTCAGAATGTCAAATATTTTGTCTTCACAGACACATCTTCTAATGTGCATATCTACCCCTGTATGAAATAGGTAGCTCCTGATCCAAGAAAATCGGGTACTACGTTGCACAATTTGTTTTTGTTCATTGGGGGTTAGATGCTTTGGTAATTTTCCCACTACTAAATAATTCGCAACATCAACATACCAGGGTGTCTTGATAGTAACAACAAACAAATGTTCATCTGGGAATTGATCTTCGACTACTGTTGCATCCAGCAACTTTGGCACTCGTGAAAGAAAGTCACTACAGGATTCTCTTTCCCAGGTCGATATTTTATTGTGATTTTAAATTCCTACAGTAAAATCAACCATCTTGTTACTCTACCATTTGTAATAGTTTTATTTGCTAAATATTTTATGGTAGAGTGATCTGTATATAAAACAACAGGATATCCAGTGATATAGTGCCTAAATTTATTTACAGCATGTATTACAGCTAAAAACTCTTTTTCAGCAAGGGTATAGTTTAGCTCAGCAGGAGACAAATTCTTGCTAATATAATAAATTGCATATGTTTTTTTGTCTTCTTCCTGCCCAAGGACTACTCCAATAGCTGTGTCTAAAGCATCCAATGCAATTTGAAATGGCAGGTCCCAATTTGGGCCTCTGAGCACTAGGGCTTTTGACACAAGGCTTTTCATATCCTCAAAATCTCGGTCACATTTATCTGTCCAAACAAAATCAACATTCCCTAGCAGTGCATATAGAGGTGCAACGATTTGAGAAAAATGTTCTATGAATCTCCTATAATAACCAAAAAATCCTGGAAAGCTATGTACCTCTGTCTGTGTGGTAGGAATAGGTATTAACAAAATTATTTGAATTTTGGCTGGATCTACTTGTATTCCAGACGCTGAGATATAATGACCTAGGATGAGCCCTTCGGTCATCATCATATAGCACTTTTCATGGCTCAAGCAGAGCCTGGTGGCAATACATCGTTGCAACACCTTTTCCAATGTGTCTAGTGCTGACTCCAAATCATCTCCATATGGTGTGAAATCATCCATGTATACTTCAAGCCCTTCATTTATTAAATCTGAAAAGATGCTGAGGATGGCCCTTTGAAATGTGGCAGGGGCATTGCATAGGCCAAAAGGTAGGACTCTGTAAGCAAATGTTCCCCAAGGACAGGTAAAAGTGGTTTTGTCTTGGTCTTTAGGGGCAATCTGAATCTAATTGTATCCTCTGAAGCCATCCAAGAAAGAAAAGAATTTCTTTCCTGCTAATGTGTCTAATACCTGATCAATGAATGGGAGAGGAAAGTGGTCTTTCTGGGTTGCTTTGTTTAATTCTCTGTAATCTACACAAATCCTCCATTTTCCATTCTACTTTGGCACGATTACTAGTGGAGAGACCCACTTGCTATCGAAGATTAGATAAATAAAGTTTACATCCAAAAGTTTTTGTAATTTGCTTTCACAATATCTTTCAGGTGAGGGTTGAGTCTCCATTGGGGTTGGCGAAAGCGTCTAACATCCTTTTTCTGTATAAATGTGGTGTGTGCACGGCTAGGGATTAATTCCCTTCATGTCTGGATAATCCCATGCAAAAGCTTCTTTATATTTTCTCAGTAGTTGGACCAGCTTTTCTTCTTGTTTAGGAGTCAAGTTATTGTTAATGTTCAAGGTTTTTCCTGGATCAATCTCTATAGTTTTGTTGTTTGAAACAGAGGTAGTGGGTATTGTTTGATCATGAGTGTCTTTGAGGGGATCTTCTTCTAGTTCATTTTCAAATGCTACCTCTATCATGTGACATTGTACGTGGGATATGGATTCGGATTGGTTAATGAAGTTGTTAATAACATCATCCTCTGTTTGATCTTTAAAATCAAGGGTATCTTCTATGGTTAATGGGGACCTAATGTTTTCTGTGAGGTATGATACAAGTTGTTTGCTAGTTTTCATTATTGTCAAACTTGGTTGGGCTAGACGGTATAGAGCTAGATTCTTGATATTTCTCCATCTAGTTATAGTTATACTACCTTGTCGGCAGCCATTGTAAGCATTAACAGTCGCAAGCCAAGTTCTGCCTAAGATTAACGGGTGTCCATCGAGTCTATTTTTGGGGTTGATTATCAAAAAGTCAGCAGGGTATTCCAGGAATCTACAGATACCATTACATCGTGTAGTGTACCTTTTGGCCTAACTATTGATCAGTCAGCTAGTTCTGATAAGGTGGAGGTTGGTTCCACTGATGTAATGCCAAGTTTTTGAAAAGTAGTGGTTGTTAAAATATTAATTGCAGCCCCTAAATCAACCAGGGCATTTGAAAAGGTTTGTCCATTGATTTGCATCGTCACTATAGGATTCCCTGGGTCTTCATATTTGACAAGTGCTTCTCTTCCTGATAATAGATTAGATAGGGTGCCAACTACTTGGATTGTTGGGTTAGTTGTTATTCTCCTCTTTGGCTTTCTTATACATAGTTCTTTGATGGTTTTTGCATATATTGGGATATCTTGGATAGCTTGGAGGAGTGGGATTTTTATACACAGATTTCTTAGTTCTCCCAGAAGATCAAAGTCAGGATGTTTTATAGGGCGCGGTATGATTAGTCGCTCTAGGAATGGAGGAGAAGACATGGTTGCTTGATCGTGAGTTTGTTGTCTGACCACATCCTCTTCTTGTAGTGGTTGTTCTGCGGGTAATTGATTTTCAACTTGAGCATTTTTATCTCCCTCAGTTTCTATGATGTGCTAAAACCTTAATTGAAGGTCATTGCACTCGCTTACATCGGTTTCCAGTTCTGGTGTTTCGATTATCTGAATAGATTGAACCGGTCTATTATTTGGGTTCAGATTGGGTTGGGCTGGGAGTTGCAGTCTTAAGTTGGACTGGGGATTTTGTTGTAGTGTATATGGCGCTAGCAATGTGGGTTGAGGGACGGGAATGGTTTCATCTGGCTGATTCATCAGTCTTTGCCAGTTTGACTTCCAGGCTTGACTTTGCAAAGTGGGAGGGGACCATTGTGTTGGATATGCATTGTTTTTCCAATATAGTGGAGAGCAGGGAAAATTTGGCCAATTAGATTAGCTTGTTTTATTTGGCCATGGTGATGAAGGAAATGGTTGTTGTGACCAGTTTGGGAAGGGTGGCTGGTTTTGCCACATTGTATTATATTGCTGAACATGATATTGCAGAGGTTGGAAAGAAGAAGATGGATCGAAGGGCATACCTCGTTGTCGTGGCTGCCATTAACGACACTGATTGAGTAGGTACACTGGTTCTGATTCTTCTTCCACTTCTTTGTACACTGCTTTCAAACTCAGGAGTGAGGGGCAGTTCTATGTGGAGTGATATTTTGTATGAATAGCGTAGACTTGAACTGCATCCAGTGGGCACTCTTTATGGCTGTGTTTTTTTCTGCATCTAGGGCAGAATACTGCTATGTTTTGCTCTATTTATGTTTGTTTCTATTTTGCTTGCATAATATCGAGCTGCGTTGTCAGAGTCCCCAATATATCAGTTTTCAAATTATCCAGTAAATTCCTGATTTCTGCGCAGGTTACTCCTCCACCGGAGATCTTGTTGTCCCTTGTAAGCATGTCACGTTCCAATGAGTTTAGCCTTGTACTTCCTCATGAACTCCTGATGCACAAATCAATTATGTCAGAAAAATTTTCTTGATAGATGTCACCTTTCCCCATAATATTTAGTGTTTCACCCATTGTTCCTTCATCCCTTTAATTAATGTCATTTTTAATACATTGTCAAGTAAGGCTAATGATGCATAAGGAGATCTCTGAAGATTATACTGAAAACGTTCAACATATTCTTCTAGTGTCTCATCAGGTCTAGCTACCATCTGAAATATTTCATCCTTTAATTCTCTAGACCTACAATAATCCTATATTTCTTTAGAAAAGCACCTTTCATTTGATCCCAGTCATTTATAACACCTCCACCTAACCCCATAAACCATTGTAAGGCTACTCCTTTTAATGTGGAGGGAAATAATTTTAGCTTTTGGGGATCGGTGGTATAGTCATACCCCCAGCATAGTATGTCGAATTCAAACAAAAATGCATCTGGATCTTCCAATGTTAGGCCATGGAATGTAGGAATATGCTGGAGAGGAATGGCCTTCATAAGTGCATTAACTGCAGTATCTACAATGGGATATTGTAGTGTGGAGGTTTGAGTTGTTTGTTGGTTCTCGGCCATTTGATCAAATATGTGCCAATATCCTTCTAGGATTTCTAGGGGTGTATTCCTAGGCTGGTTAGAAGGAGCAGGGATGGCCTTGACAGCACTTCCTTTGTCTAGGATGATGAGAGTTCCTTGCTGAACTAATATCTGAGGGGATCTTAGCTCTTCAGGTTCTTTAGCTTTGTTCTAGATGATTTTGATAGCACTTCCCTTATTTGGGCTACTTAGCGGCTGAACTAGTCCAAGAGGAGATCTTGGTTCTTCGGTTTCCCCTGTTTCTCCTCCTCCTTTGTAGAGATTACTAAGGTTCCATTCTTGTAATGATTTTGGGCTAGAATTCTCAATTTCTTAAAAATCTTGCTCCTCTGTTTAGCTGTGCACCTCAGCAAAAGCTACAGATGGTGATTTTGTGGCCTGAGGGGAACTAGTAGGTTGTCTAGAAGCAACTTTTCTAGGGCCTACTCATGGCTGAGATTTTGATTTTTTAAGGATATCATCTATAAAGGTTGATTGGCCAAGGGTCACCGGTCCCTTATATTTATCACGTTTGGGTAGTGGTTTTGGATTCTTTTCAGGCTTTTTCTTCTTAGTCATGCACACAAATCAAATACTTATTTCTAGCCAAAATAATTAACAAATCTACAAGGAAGCAGGTAGGGGAGCAGGGTTGTTACATGCTTCGTACACAGGTTCTTACCTTCTGTTTCTAAAACCCAACTCTCTCCTAGCAGGTACTCACACTACTCTCTTTTCAAAAAGAAACAAATGGCTACACTCTCCCCAGCAACGGCACCAAAATGTTGAGTGATAAAAAGGTGTCTTTTAACCCCTATTTACCCTACATTAATTATCAATCTAGGTATGATCTTTTATCTCAGGAGTGTACTCAATCTGAGATGGTCACTTGTTCAAGAGTAATGTTTGTAGTATAGTGCTTACAAAAGTAACTAAATGTTGGAAACACAATTTAATTGTAATGGAAAGAAACTTAAATGCTTTGTAACTAAATCATTCACTCAAGAAACTACAGCAATCATCAGTCAAGGATGCAATAATGATAACTCTTTCCCCTGTAATACTGGAAATTCGATTAGTAGAAAATGAACAACAACTAAATCTACTGAAAAGATTGAACAACAAAGCTTAATCTACAGGAATGAATTGAGCAGCAATCTTAACTGAAATGTATTGAACAGAAACCTTCAACTAATAACGAAATTGAACAACAATATTTAACTAAGAAAGCAATTGAACATCAATCTAAGAAAGGAACAGAAAACCGAATTAAGTGTAACCACACAGCAAATATAAAGTAATTGAATCAATTATCTTATTGTAGCATAATGGACACTAACTATAGGTATTTGTAGTTATAATGGAACAACAGTTAAATGAACAACAATCACAATTGTAAGTGAACTGCAGTTAAATGAACAACAATCGTAACTATAAATAAACAACAATAGAAATCTGTAAATGGACAACAAAATCTGAATTAATAGTGTAATATTGTTTCAGAATGGATAGCACAACATCTTAAGTTGTGAATAATAATCTCGCTATCCAATTACGATTTCGAAATAACAGAGCAATTCAGGGAAACGTTCAGAAACAAAAGATTATTGAATAAAGTAAATTAAGGAAATGCAAAGGAAATCAAACCACACACAATTGTAATCGTAAAATAATGATACAAGAAGCAAGTGAATCCACTAGGGCTGGGCCCTTAGCCACTAAGGAAGCACTGCTACATTTACTCCAGGATCAGAGAATGGAACAACAACTGAGTTATATATTAATCATAAATGGCAGTGTTACACCTATCGCTCTTTAAAGAGAGTCATTTATCAAAGTTAAGATTACAATAATAAGTTCTACAAATTGACAATAATATCCACCCCCTAGGCTACCAGTGTTGTCCCTTTTTATAATGGCTAAGCGGAAGTATCAAGAGTATTAATAAGCCTTGAAACAACGATCCCTCAAGATCAAAGGATCTTGAGGGATTCACTTTGTCTTTAATCTCTAGTTCATTGTTTTGTCTTCTTGTGCTGATGTCGTGGTTTCTCTTCCTTTTCCTGGATCATGCACTCTGGTCTTGATATCCTAGTCTGGATATGGCTTCCTGTCAAAGGGACAATAGTTGCTTCTGCTTTGTCTTTTCCTCGTGAATAGTGATTTTCCATTTTCTTCACTTTTTGTATAGAAAAAGACAATAATTAGTCATTTTGCATCAATCACAAATCTCCTTAATTCTATCATAATTCTTTAACATATTACCATCTTAGAATGTAAAAAAGTTATGATTCAAAGGAAAAGATAAAGAAATAAATGGTAACTACATACCTATTCCAATGCTCAACACAAAGCACTAACAAACATTGCCTTCTCCATGTGATCATCTACTATGCCCTGAGCTTCTCATACAGCTTTTATGATGAACCATAATTGGTCTAGGTCCTCATTTCCCAAGCCCTTGAATAATGAAATCTTCACTAAATTCACCATGTTGAACTAGGCTGGGGTTGGCGGTGGTGTGGGCGAAGTCACAGGTAATGATGGTGAAGGTGGAGGTGGTGTGGGTGGAGGTGGTAGTCACAAGATACCTTGTTTTATCAACTGAATCACACTTCACGAAGAACCTTGCTTTACTCCCTCTTCATCACTCAAAGGAGGTGAAATCAATGGGCTATATTCATGACCCTTTCTTCCTTCGTTCCTATAAGTCTTTCCACTTCGCGTAGCTCTAAACATCAAGGTAGCAACATAACCCGTTTTTTGCACAATAACATCTTAATCCAAGTATTTAAATACTTCATTTACTTACCACATGGACCTTTGAAAAAGCAAAGCTCTACCTCGCTGTAACTGACTGAGGTATCGACCGTGAATTCTGTTACAAACCCTCCTATGATGCGATCGAGCCAATGATCGACAACGCAGGTGATCTTATCCTCAGAGGCTTCCAGTCTCTGTACTAACTCAGAGGTCCAAACAATAGGACCGTCAAGAATCCACCTTCCTTGGCTATC